>PVJH01018043.1:16463-46357 GCA_004026705.1 Nesogale talazaci | reverse complement strand
GACCACGCCTGGAGGAGGAGGAGTATTTGCAACTTGTTTTCCTCTGGGTTAGGGCTGGCTCTGAGACAGCAGGAAGAGGGAAAGCAACCTGGAAGGTTTGCAAGGCTAAGAGGGGGGTTAGCCTGAGAGACTGAAGGAAAGAGCCTCTGGGAAACCTGCGTTGGTGAGACCCTGCTGGTCGGCACCCCATTGAGAAGAATATCCATCAATTGACCTTCTCAGTGGAGGTGATGACACGAGCATGACAGAAGGATGCTCCCACACGCTTGTCTTTGTTCCTGGTCCTCAAACTAGCAGTCAGCCTCTGTTGGGTCATGTCAGAATTGTAGAGTATATTTCCTAATCAAGTTGAACTACAGCTCCATTCGTGGGAACCCATTCATGATTTTTATTGCTGTACATAGCTTCTAAAAGTGTACTGGTGTGTGTGTGTGTGTGTGTGTGTGTGTGTGTCCATCTCCCCAACCCCACTTCTGACAGGACACTGTTGTCTGTCAGTCTCAGACTCTCTCTCTTTCTCTCTCTCTCTTTCTTTCTCACTGACATACACACAAAACTAAGAAGACTTTGTTAAATTTCGTACTTGAAGAAGTGCCCTCCAGTTCAAGTTAAAACAGGTAGTTTTAATAAGTAACCATACAATACAATATTGGAGATGAGAGCTCAAGTCTCTTAACTGAGGAAGAGTACCAGACTATTCTTCCGAAGGGCCTCGGAGTGCATTCCAACTTTGAAACTTGTGGGCAAACGCTTAGTGATTTACCCTGTCCAGGGATACCTCCTGCCTGTTACTAACAGTTATGACTGAAAGAGCAACATGTGAAATGTCACCAACCTGTTTTCTCCTGCTTACTGGTTGGCTTTAAAGTAAAGTGACCAGATTTTAACATTGGTAAAGCCAGACATCATTGACCAGAGGAGGGGGTAGGGGCTGGGGGAGGGGGGGGCTCACTTAGAGGGGGTATATTCCCTTCCCATTCTCCCACCATTCCCTAACTTGTGCATTCTTTCCAAAAATCGGGACTTTTTAAAAAACATTACAGGACGCAGGAAAATTTGTTTGAGATTGGGACTGTCCCACCAAAATGCGGGATGTCTGGTCACTGTAAAGGCTGACTTGATGTTGCTTTAAATGTAGGAGTCTTTTCAGAGAAAGCAAGCCTGCACAACCACCCCACCCCACACCCACACAATATCCAGCTGACTGGACAACCAAATCGGCTTTGGGAATTAAGAAGCAAAACCAGGTCAGCATCTAGCCAATCTTATCAGCTGTAGGGCTAAGAGATTTAGTAGTTTGGAACTTTTACATTGAGAGCCGCCAACCTTAGACTCCAGCTACCTTAGGAAGAAAGTAAGTGCCTACACGTGGTCACAACCCCACCGCCCATTCCCCACAAACCTTTGTGCCCTCTATTCACTCGCATACAGAAAGTGCATGCCTAATCCACATGGATATGTTCCAACAGATAGAAGCAATTCATGCACTCAGCTGCAGAGTATGCTTCTAAGCCATGTCATTTGGGCAATTTAAAGCCAAGGAAAGCAGCATACTATTTCTGCTCTGCTGCCTGTTTTACAGCCCTGGTGACATAGTGATTCTGTGTTGGGCTGCGGTCCAAAAGACCCGCAGTTTGGAACCACCAGGTGCTCTATGGGAGACAGTGGCGCTTTCTACTCCCTAAGGAGCCCTGGGTATGTTTTGGACTGTAGTCCCCTGGGAAACCCACAGAGGCAGATCTACCCTGTTCTATAGGGTCACCTTGAGTTAATAACAGTATTTGGGGTTTATTTTGGACAGCCTATTTTGCATCGATGCTGTTTCTTTGGCCTTTCAGAAGACATCTCATCAAAAATCTCATTTACATAGCACCTGGGCACTATTCTCATCTGAAGCTCAGAAAGTCCTGCTGAACTAGCTTTCAAGTAGTGTCAGGTAAAATCAGGACTTTTCTACAATTACATATACTCCAAAATATTAAGCAAATATTATTAACCATTTGCCAGCATCTGGTGTGGAAGTCAGAAGTTAGATGCTCTCCCTAAAGGCTCCAGTGATCAGGCCTTTGTGTGTTTCACAAAAGATAGGGCCAACCCCCTACTGTTAAGACAATGGGTCCCTCCCCCTGAAGCTTTAGCTAAAGTCTCCCACCCAAGGGCAATCAAGGTGAGGCAGCCAGCAGGAAACTTAGGTCTGCCCATCTTGTCACATGGGAGTCCCACACTATAACATGTATCTATAGCAAACCCTTTTCTGTGATATGTGTCCTTACCTGTAATTAGGACCCTTGCATGGCTCCAAAGGGTATATAAGGCTTGGGCACAATAAAGTGCTCGCTTCCCGTTCTCCTTCATGTAATTTCTTCCCCCATTTGCTATCTCTCCACTTAGACCACTGATGGGCTAAGGCGAGCATGCTACCATGAAATATGTCTAACTCTTATTATTTCTCTTTCTCATGCTCTCTATAACTTTACTATAATAATTTATAATTATCGCTGAGCAACTGCACCTATCGAACCTGTGATGTATGTATCAGAGGCTGGCTTCCTCTGATACGGTAGTAAGAAGCACTTTGACTTATCCTCTTCATCGACCATGGGCTCTGCTTCATAAGCAAATTAGCCAGTTCTTAAGGCTGTCATGGAGGGATGGTGAGTGAACATTGCACTACTAACTGCTAATCACAAGGTCAGCAGTTCGAAACTGCCAGTGGCTCTGAGGGAGAAAGAGGAGGCTACTCCTCTTCTACTCCTATAAAGAGTTACTCAGTCGTATAGGGTCACTGAGCTTCAGAACCAGTGCAGTGAGTTTGGTTTCCTTATAGGTGCCATATTCCTGTATACCATTGCCTCTTGAGTCTGGAATTCTTACGTCTCTTATGACTGTGTTCAGTTGTAATGGGCTAAAGACATAAGACGTTTCTTGTATACTGTGATATTTACATAATCGTGTCAATTTCAGGATTAAGAGTGTAGGAGTGGCGTCTAGACTGTCATTCTGGATATAGCAAATGAGACATCTGTATGGGCATGGCCTTCTCCTGAGGATTCTGGGAATTCCTGTAATTCCTTGGAGGTGGGAGACACATTCTCTCTGCTCACTTCCTGGGAGATATAGCACTTGACAAGACACATGGATCTACGCTAGTGCTCTGAGATGGAGAAGCCACATGGAGACCCCTCCCAGTGCTGAGATGCTTACACCACTGGATCTGAAAGACTTTCCACCCACTGACCTGTGATTTTCCTGCAGTTTGTGTAATTGCATCCATTTCATGAGTCTGAAGAGGAATTTATAGATTGGTAATAGACTTAGGGACTAATATGGGACTTATGCACCTAATCTGGATTGGGCTGGGATGTTTTCTCATTCAATTGGTCTTATATATAAACCTCTTTCTTATACATATATGAGTCTCCCTGGATTTGTTTCTCTAGTCTACGTGAACTAACACACATACTACATGCAGACTCCAGAAGTCGTTGATCACAGGGGTTGTCTTAATTACCTAGTGTTGTTATAACAAAAATATAGCACAGGTATCATATATATTGCTGGCCCCACAGCTCTCCAAGCACAGTTCCAACTCATAGTGCCCCTATGGGACAGTGAGACAACCCCTATGGGTATCTGAGGCTGTACATCTTTACAGGGGCAAAAGTTCTCATCATTCTCTACCAAAACAGTTGGTGGGGTCAAACTATTGACCAACATGTAATCCAACATGTAGGTAAATTCAGAGCTTCATTTTGGCTTCTAGGAGTTTCTGGAAGGAGCTTTCATAGCATAGCGGGTTCAAAACCACCATCTGCTCAGGAGAAAGGAGGTTTACTGCCCCCAGGTAGATTTGTACTCTCTGAAACCCACAGAAGCAGTTTTTCTCTGTTCTATGGGGTCATTATGAATCAGAATTGAGTTTATGGCAGGCAGCTTTGGTGTTCATAGCTCCGTAGATGCATCTGATAGGAGCACCTGTCTTCCCCTGGCACTGTCAGCTGGGTGTTTCTCTGTGTTTACTCTGCTCTCCTTGTTACATGGAAATGATTAGGTTTATGTATGACCAAGCAATACACGCATTTCTGGTGTGGGTGTCCCAAGGGGCTCTGTGGATTTTACTCTAATCATATTTTTACTCAAATAATGCAAGCATTCATTTGGGGGTGGGGGGTCAACTGCCATTTCCCCACCCTCACCCCATGCCTAGGTATTGTCTTAAAATTAGCATAGGCTCTTAATAATTTTTTGTAGCAACATGTAAAATTTAGCATAGCATCCTTAGGGAAAAAATTCAGAGGTGGCACCCTTGACCAAAAAATGTTAGGAAAGTTCCTTATTTATATCAAAGGCAGTAATCCCAAGGTTGGTGGTTTGAGCCCTGGTGGTAGTGGTTTTATGTTGGAATGCTTCACTCTAAAGGCTGCCGTTCAAAATCTTTAGCCGGGGCCTTTGACTCCGTTATGGAGTTACAGTTTTAGAACATCGTAGGACAATGGTTCTTCCCTCTCCTACAGGGTCACGATGAGTCAGCATCGACTCAGTAGCAGTAGGTTTAATTTTTTGGTTTTTGAGTAGTACCACAGGGGAAAAAAGGCCCCATAACATGTTTCTGTAAGCATTTTAGAAGGAAACAAAAAAATATACTTGAGTTCTGCTCTGTACCCCATGAATTTGTCATGATTTGGAATCAATTGATGGACAATTGGTTGTTGGGGCTTGGGGTTTTGTTTTGCCCTACACTTGCTTGATCTATTGATATAACAAAAGAAAGTTGTCTTAGTTATCTAATGCTACCTTAACAAAATATAGCACAGCTGTAAGTCTGGTCTCACAGTTCTCCAAACACAATTCTGACTAGTAGTGCCCTTATGGGTAGAGAGAAAACCCTTATTTCCAAAGAGTACAACTTCTACAAAGATAGAAGTCAGGGAGACATCAATTCATACTTTGGACATAATGCAGTCTGTGGCAGGATTGCCCCCCACCCCCACCCCCAGTCCAGTAATGGCATAAAAGATCCAGGCATTCTCCATTCTCTTGCTTTCTTTTCTGTGCATGTATGTTGACCTTTGATCCTTGGGCATGTTGCCTCTTAGTCACAATTAGATGCTATCCTTATGTTCCAGAGCTACGCCAGGAAGCTTTGACCCTTAGTTTATCCTTCTGTTAAGAAAACACCTTTCCCAAAGTTCTTTCAGTAGCCACATCATTATCTCATGGCTATTACTAGCTCTTAGGTAGGCTGGGAAAGGAAGAACTTGATAAAGGCAAATAAAATTAAGGTGACAAGCTGTAGAGTCAGTCATGCCTCATTCTCCTGAGGTTGGACACAAAAAGGTCTCATGCAAGGAAGAGAGCAGAGTATGCACACTGGTTGGTCAACCGCTGGGATCAACCAAGTCCCTAATGAGAAATCCATGCCAGGATTAGAAAAATTTCAGCACAGTATTTCTAGGGATCCCTGGAGAAAGTTCAGGGCCCAATCCCCCTCCTGAGCATGTCTTTCATACTATGGCCTATACCCTCTTGTTGTTACTCACAGCCATGGAGCCCGCTCCAACTCATGGGCACTCCATTCATGGACAAAAGCAGAAACGTGTCTGGCCAGTACCACTTTCAGATGGTCATGTTATGGTCAAGTCCATTGCTGAGGACACTGTGTTTTGTGAGTGTCCTCTGATTAAGGGGAATCATCCCATACTACATTGAACAATATTCTGTTATGATACACAGAGTTACTTTTCAGAAGTCGATCACTAGGCCTTTCATCCTAGTCTGAATTAGTCCAGAAGCCCAAGTGAAACATCTGCCATGAGTGACCTGCTTGTTCTTTATATATCAAGAATACAGCTTCCATCATGATAGCAGCATACAAGCAAGCTCAGATGAACTTAGAGACAGGTAGTGGCATCGCTAGGACATTTGCCTAAACTGAAAGCTAAAATGCACAAATTACCTTCATGCTGGACCATTGCCATGTTTGGGAAAGAAAAAGAAAGCCATGTACCTGAAAGTGATGTCCTGGAGCTCAGCGCAGATGTATAGGAAGGACATGCTATGCTCTAAATGCTTGTTCGAGGTCATGCAAAAATGGTGGTGGCTTTCTGGCAGTCAGGGAGCTGCCAGAGGTTCAGGTCAGATTCAGAAGAGAATGTGACCCAAGCCATAGTATTCTTAATTGCATCATATGCATGTGAAAATTGGGCATTGACTAAGAAAGACCAAAGAAGAATGGATGTATTTGAATTGTGGTGCTGAAGAATACTACAATGCCATGGACTGTTAAAAGGCCAAACCGATCTGTATTAGAAGCAGAGTGCTCTTTGGAGACAAGGATGGGGAGACTTTCTCCTACATACTGTGGACATAATGTCAGGAGAGACCAGTGTTCTAGAAAGACATCAAGCTTCGTCAAGTGGCAAGGCCGAGGGTGATCCTCCATGAGATGGATAGGCACAGTGGCTTCAACAATGGGCTCAGACATTGGAACAATTCTAAGAAGGGTGCAGGATTATGCAGTGTTTCATTCTGGTGTGCGTAAGGTCACTTGGATCGTAATGGACCAGATGACATCTGACAACAGGACACTCCAGACTTGTGGTTCATTGAATGTTAGGATGTTTGTGTATAACTATGCTTTAGGGTGAGGGTATTTTCTAAAAAGGGAATTGATATTTCATGGTAAAAAATACAAGAGGTATTGAGTGAAATGTGTACGTCTTCTTGACTCGCCCCCCCTTACCCCCCAAGCCATTTTGCCACCAAGAACTTTATGTTTTGTACATTTCCATGAATTTGTATGCAGTACTCTATATTGGAAACCCCCACTATGTTAATCTTACCATTTCTGAACAGTCATCAGGAGTACATCAAGGTTAAAAATGCAAGTGTACATTTTCATACATTTTCATTGAAGGGCACTGTTAATACTGACATAATAAGTTATAAATAGCTGTTCCCTCGATTACTCCCCACCCCACCCACCCCTCAGCAAATTAGAACAAAGACACCAACTGAGAGAAGCCAGCAACAACTGAGGGAAGCCAACCTTCCTGGCTTAGAAAGTTTGAAACGAGCCGAGTAGTCCAAATCTAACTTAAGACCCATGTAAGGCTGACAGTGGGCGTCATCCATTATGGGTTGGTTGGTTGCTGGCTGTAATTAAGTTGGCATCAGTGGGTAACAACCTTGAAAATTAAATGCAACAAAAAGACTTTGGAAAAGGGCAGTCAGAGTATTCTGGATAATGAAGTGAACACATTCCTGTTACAAGGCGATATGGCATCGTGCTTTGTGTTGATTTGTTTCTGGTACTTGTTGCTATTGCTCTCCCAAAGGCATTCATTCTTATCCTTGGGGGTCCTTGCAGTGCTATCACCAAAACCCAAACCTGCTTGTTGGGAACCTCAGAGTAGACGTGAGCTCCACAGGGTTTCCTTGCCTATAATCTGTTTTTTATTTTGTTTTATTTGTGGGTTGTATATATTTTGGACTCATTCCTTTTTTAAAAACTTTTTTGTGCATTAGGTGAAGGTTTACAGAGTACATCATTAGTATACTACTCAACGATTCATGCACATTTTGGAGCCCTGGTAGTGTAGGGTTACACGTTGAGCTATAACACCAAGATCAGCAGTTCAAAACCACCAGCTGCTCAGTAGGAGAAAGGCAAAACTTTCTGTAGAGTTAAAGAGTTACAATCTCGAGTGAAGGGATTTGGGGTTGTGAAGATGGTGGTGGTGGTGAATTAAAAAAAAAGGAGTTACAATCTCAGAAACCCATGAACATAGGTCTACTGTGCCCTGTAGGGTCTCCCTGATGGCAGTGAGCTGGGTTTTGCTTTCCATCCATCACTTATCCCACTTCCTCCTAGTATGTCCTGTCTCCATCCCTCCTCCTGTTCTTACCCTCTAAACTTGGTCCTTGGGTATATGCTGCCCTTTGATCTTGAGTGGTGGGTTGGTTCTAAGACAGGCTGTGTTCATTTCCAGACCTGAGGAGTGACTATGGGCCAGAGTACTGGGGATCCCACTAGTCTGTACGACCTTGGGTTTCCTCAGATACCTAGTTTATCTTACAGCTGTTTTTTTCTTTCCACATCTGCCCTACTCCCTCCAGAACCTTCTAATGTGTCCTCATCAGAGCAGGCAGTGTCCAGTTCTGTCCTTTCCCGGTTGAGGAGACAGTTTGCATGGGCCACCAGGGTCCCACTGCAGTGTTCCCGTGTGGTCTTTGCTTTGCCTCACTTTTCCCCCCCCAGAGGGAGGCTGCTCAAAAGCAGCCTTTGGTGAGGCCCAGTAGCAGCTCACCAAAGTAGCATGTTGGACAAAGTAGCATGTAGAACATGGTCTTTGTGGAAGATGTTCTGGCAGCTGGCCTTGGTGTGCACTGAAAGTAGGATTCATCCTCCACCTTCGGGCCCAACCACTCATTCCCTTGGGTGTTTAATATGTTCTCATCCCCTTTGCCCACTGTATGGTCCACCACACTCATGAGTGTATTTGCAGCAAAGGGACCTGCTTGTCTATCAGTCTCTTTTGTAAAGCCTAAATCTTTTTCAGCTTACACACTCACTCTCACTTTCACACATGTTCAGCCTGTGCCTGTCCCAGCATCTACCTGTAGACCACCAGAGACCACGTGGGCCACCCCACCCCTGCTCTGCTTAGCGTTGCTTTACATTTCTGGTTCCACCACCTAGGGCAGGACGGACTCATGGCTCAAGATCTCTGCAGATGTGCCATCCAGAGCTTAACAGTTCCCTCCCCACTGCCTTTTTTCTAAAACGGGTGGTTAACATTCTATACAGTCTCTGTGGCAGCCTGCAGCTCAATTGAAAGGGTCTTTTCCTTTTGATCCATTTGAATCTTGTTCTGGCTTTTAGTATTTTCTGCTTTCTTTTTTATTGAGCTCTTTATTTTATTTCATTGTTGTTGCTGGGTATTCTGGGTTTGTTTGTTTGTTTGTTTTGGTGTTTCCTTTATATGAAATACAGGCTAGGTAAATCTATGAGACAGTAACTGGATTTTAAGTTTATAAGGGTTATTTCAGGGGAGGTTGGGGGGAGGGATTGGTCGGAGATGGGAGCTAATAATGGATTTAAAATATTTCAAAATGTCCAAAAATTGACTGTGGTGATCATTACATAGTTCTTTTTTTTCCCCCGCCCCCCCCCATAGTTCTTATAGATATGATTAAACCATTGACATCTGACTTATAAGTCAATTAAACTTAAAATAGCATCAAATAAAAATTTTGAAACCACACACACACAACTGAAAGGGCCTTTTTGGCCTTAAAAGTATTCCCACCCATTGCAAGGGAAAATCACTAAGGGCCAGGGCACACAGTTGTCCAAGAACAGCCACCCTCCGATTTCTCTGGGTGTTTGGTAAGCACTACCCCTCTCCCCCCCCCCCGCATGGCTGTATAGAGGCGCTCATGCAGTTAAGCCACTGCCTCCAGGCATGTTCTCATTAGAATGCAGTCTCTGGTCCACCTCCTTCGGTATGGTTCTTTGAGAGAGGGAGAGAAGAAGATAAACAACAATAATTTGAGGACAGATCGAGTATGTTTTTCTTACCATTTCTTTCAAAGCTCAGTGAAAATACATAGAGTTCATTCCAGTTACCTGTGTCCAAGCCTTTTTTCTTTGAGGAGTGGTTCCTAGCCGTGCTTGGAATATTTATCGTGACGTAATCCTAACCATGGTGCAGTAAGAGCCGGCTATTTTTCCTGGAGAGAAGGATTAGTCTCACTCCCAGATGAGCATTCACATGAGTAGCAGTTTGCCACCGAAGTTTGATTTTGAAGCAGGAATGCATACCATGGAGTGAAACATAATGAACTGTTAAAGCTCTGCTTAGAAATGTCTGTGTGAGGCCAAGGAAACGATCGGAAAAGATAAATGCATGCTGACCCGTAAGAGGAAAGAACAACTCATACTTTATGCCTCTGTGTTAATTGACCACAGGGGCAGAGGCTAATGGTAGCAGAATAATTTGTTTCAGAGTCGGGTTCACAGCAAGTAGATTGGGAAAGAACTGTAGCTCCAAACTCATCAGGTTGGCCCATGGCTACATGAGTATCTGGGGCTTGCTCCATATCTTCTTTCTGTTCCATCACATCTAAAGGATGCTGCCCACCCTCCCCACAGCAAATGCAGCCGAGTGGTTCTTGCAGTTTTCCTGGTGTAGAGCTGTCTGAGAGCTCGCGGTGAACACTTCAACCGCTGTGCCATCAGAGCTCAGACAGTCCTGGACTGCTTAGTGGGCATTTCTGCTCTATTCTGAGGGCTGTTGTGCCTTGGAATCAACTTGATGGCAATAGGTCTCATTTGAGTTTACAGGGCTTTCAGAATAAATGATTCATTTGGAAGATGCTTCCCAGCACCCTAGAGGAGCACAACTACAGAAAGAAAGAAAAAACGCTGGGTCCTGTGCAAATGGTAACAAATGAAGCCTGTTAAGGTCCAGAGAAAGCCCTACCTTTCATGTAGGTTCAGAGCCAAGAGAGAAAACAAGGAACAGGGCAGATGGGGACAAACTAATTGCCAGCATTTTACCAAGAGAGTAACTGGAAAGCTGTGGTTCTAAGGTAGGAATCACATGGACTTCTGTCTTGGGTTTGAATCAGCAATGTACTTTGGAGGAGTAGACAAAAAGTCTTCTTCCTTAGAAACCTTTATCAGGAGGTGAAGCTGTTGTTTCACAGGATAATTTCCCCCTAGATCTCTTCATTTCTGAAGGCAGTGTCTCCATCCCTGGATCATGCTGTGTCCTTTGAAAAAACTCATCAACCCTTGGAATATAAATAAATAAGTAATAACAGTCATCATATTTTTTTAGTTAACTTCATCTGCAATGAAACATTCCTACCAGATTCACTCAGAAGCCACTGTTTTGATTTTTTGTTAGATTTTTAAAAGGCATCTTTATAAGTCCAAGAGAGAGCACTTGTCTGAAGCCTTCCATCCACTGATGGCAGACATATTTCAATGATATGCTTTGGAATAAAGCTATGCGTGTATGAACTGGGTCCCTACCCAAAGTATTGTTTTTTCTTAATAGTAATACTTATTTTCTTGTGCTGTAGATAATATATAGAGAGAGAAGAGACCAGGGGGAGAGAGCTTGATATTGACTGCAATTTACTTCAAGGAATTGACTCATGTGGTTTCATGGGACTGACAGTTCCAAAGTCCGTAGATCAGATGACAGAAAGAGTGCAGAGTGAAGAGAGAAAGACTTCTGCCAAAAACCTACTTATATTCTTGAGGCAGAAGACATCTTAAGGAAATTCCATTTCAACTGATTGAGTGCATTATATTATAGAAGATACTTAACATTCCATTTTTTTAGAGATTACATTATGAAGCAGCAACTAAACTTCTGTTTGGCCAAACCATGGGGTAACCATAACTAGCTAATTTGACATAAAATTAAACCTCACAGTTTCCAAGTTCACATGTCCAAATTAACTTATTTACCTGGTCACAGACGTGCTTGCTAGGACAGTTCCGTTCTCAGAGGTGCAAAGGAGAATGAATGCCTGGGTGCCATTCATTCCCAAGGTGAAAAAAAAAGTGTGTCCAGCATATCCATTCCAGATTGCCCAGTCAAATCAATCACTTCCCCTCCCGTAGGGGAGAGAGAAGCATCTAAGAAGGGCATTTAATGAGTTTCTTTCAAACAGAAGGAAAAATTGGGAATGGAAAAGCATTCTCTTCAAAAAGAGTCTCAAGCACATCACAGAGAAAGAAAAAGAGTTGTGTTTAGGATCCACAGATGCTTCAAGATATTAGATTGAATAAATGTGTGAGTCTGTATTGGTATACCTGCACTGTGTTTGTCCACAGTTTGAGCTGTGGTCAAGCATATTTCATTGAGATATTTCTTTGCATATAACACAAAAAGATCAGAAGACTTACCCTTTACTTAAACCAATGGCTTAAAATTTTTTTACAATAATCTCAAAGTTATGGAAGTTTCAAAAAATAGTAGAGCTTCTATATTCTTATACATTTCACGTACTCTTCTCCCTAATATTTTGTTTTGTTTTGTTTTGTTTTTTTGTTTGTTTGTTTGTTTGTTTTTAGGCATCACTGCCCTGGTGGTGGGAGTAGGAGGCCCAGCCTTTGCTCCTGTGAGCGGGAATTGAACCTCCATCCCAGTGGGCCGCAGTCCCGCGCACAACCACTATGCCACCGGGGCTCAGCACTCTTCTCCCTAATATTAACAACTTGCATAACCATAGCACAATTGCCTAAAATAAGATGTGAACTCTGGTACAAAGCTAGTAACATGGTGTGTTTCTTGATGTTTCCAACTTTTCCTGTTCCAGATTCCTGAATGGATCCAGGATCTTTTGTGGCATTTAATCATCAAGTTTTTCTGTCTCCTCCCCTCTGCAGTACTTCCCAAATCTCTTCTTTTCTGACCTTGATCCTTTTGAAAAGAATTGATCTGAAAAGAATTTGTTCTTCATAGAAACTCCTTCAATTTAGTTTTGTCTGATGTTTTTCACAATTAGATTGAGGTTATGCATTTTGGGCCAAGAATGCATAACCTTATTAGAAGGATATATGATATCAACATGTCTTAGTATTGGTGATAAAAGCATTGATCACTTGAATAAAATTGAGTCTGCTAGATTTCTCAAGGCCCATGGTGGCACAGCAGGTAACGTGTTCCAGCAACCACACCTTGGGAAAAATATGAAGCTGACTGCTCCATGAATGATGTCCAGTGTCAGAACCCCTAATGAGCTATTGCAGTCAGTGCTGTTGAGTTGGTCTCTAGGTAGAATCAACTCAGTGGTGATGGGCTTAGGACTGGGTTTCTCCACTGTCAAGCTATTTCTTCTTTGTAATCAATAAACAATTTGGGGAAAAGAATGCTGCTTAAGTATCATATTTCTCTCCACACTTTAACCCAATAATTTCATGACCCCTTAGTAGATATTTTCTGTATTACTTATAACTGTAATGTTCTAATTTTAATTTCTACCTTTCTCATTCCTGTACATGTATTATTGGAGTTCTTTGATAAAAAATAGATATTCCCTTTCCTTCATGGGTTATATGATAATTCTACATTTACATTTTTGTGGGAACTGTATCAGTGCTTGCTTTCTGCGGTGAATGCATCCTTTTACAATCCCAGTAGCAATGAAAAAACTTCCAGTTTCTCCACACCTTCACAGACACTTACTTGCCACTTTTCTGAATGTAACTATCCTGGTGTCATCTCATCTTGATTTCAGTTTTAATTCTTTACTGACCAGTAAGATTGAGTTGCTTTGTGTGTGTTTACTGACCATTTCTGTGTCTCATATGGTGAAATGTCTACTCAAATCCTTTGCCCATTCTTGATTAGGTTATTTGTCGTTAACTTGTAGGAGTTCCTTAAATGCCCTGGATAGTAAACACTTATCTGCTACATGATTTCCAAAAATATTCTCATATTATGCCTCTTTACTTGTTAGTAAAGTCCCTTGATACACAAATTACATAACCTTGATATCTTTTCTATCTATTTTGCCTTAAATGCTTTTGCTGTGTACATAAATGAGGTGTCCCAACAAGAGCCCGAAACAGTGCTCCGAGGTTTTCATCTACGGATGGTGTGGTTTTAGTTCTTTTGGAGGCCACTGATCCATTGAAGTTTATTTGAACCATGAGGTGTGGTCCTACTGCATCTTTTTGCATGGGGAAATTCGGTTATCCCCAAAATATCAGTCATCGAAAAGACTCTTCTTTCCCTGTTGTCTTGAGAGTCGAAAGCCTCATCTTTCTCGTGAGGAGCAGTTTGTGGTTTCAAAGTGCTGGCTATGTAGTTCACAGTCCAACGCATAAGCCACTCTGTCCCCCGGACTCCTCAAACTGCCTTAACTACTGTAGGTTCCTGACTTGCACATTACTGACTGGTGATGCATAGGAACCCAGTTGATTTTTGTGTGTTGACCTTGTACCATGACACGCCGTGGGGTGCAATCACTAGTGCCGGAAGCTTTCTTGTGGATGCTTTGGAGCTTTCTATATATAGGAACATGTCATCAGCAAACAGGGTTGTTTTTACTGCTCCTTACCAATTTGTACACCTTTTGTTTCCTTTGTCTCATAGCTCCTATTGTATAAAAGCATACAAAACAAAAACATTTGATGAATACACATACATAGCAAATACTAACACACACCTTATCTCTGCATCCAATCAGATCAGCTTTTCTTTTGGGGGGGGGGCATCACTGCCCTCTGGTGGGAGTGGGAGGCTCAGCCTTGCTCCTGGAGAGCTGCTGCTGGATTTGAACCGCCAACCCAGTGGGCTGCAGGCCCGCACACAACCACTACACCACCGGGGCTCAGCCAGATCAGCTGTTCTTAAGCGAAACTTACAGCTGCCTCTCTCCATCACCTTTTATCTTCCCTTTGCCTTCTGCCAGAACCTCAGCTGGCCGTGGTTGTTACCAGTGATCCAAACTGTCAATGTTCAAGGATCTGGATCAATAGTGCTAATGTCAGAATTTCATTTCTTTTTTGACTATTCTGGCTAGGATTTTTAAGTATGATATAGAATAACAAAAGTAACAGTTGACATTCTTGTGGTATTCCCAATCTTACTGGGAAAATGCTCTGTCTGTCTCCACTGGATGTAATGTTGGCTTTGGGTTTTCCACAAATACCTTTCATTTCATTGAGGATGCGCTCTTCTATTTCTGATTAAGTATTATTATCAGGAAAGGGTGTCAGATGCTATTTCTGAATTGATAGACATGATCATGTTATTCTTTCCCTGTATTGTGTTGATCATGTGTAACATTACACATTTTATAAAATTTAACCATCCATGTAGTCTTGGAATAACTGACTTGATTAGTGTATGGACTAGTTCTGGGGGGTGGTGGTGTTTTTTTTTTAATTCTGAGAAACAAAAGATAATAGAACTTATCTTTTTTTTTTTTTTGGCATCATTGCCCTCAGGTTGTGGGAGTAGGAGGCCCAGTCTTTGCTCCGTGGAGCTGGAATCGAACCTCTATCCCAGTGGGCTGCAGTCCCGCGCACAACCACTACGCCACCAGGACTCAGCCCCGGAACTTTTCTTTTTTAAATAGAACTTTTCTACAAACTTTCTGAAACCTATCTTCTTAATATGCTTTTGGATTTTGTGTTGCTGACATTTTGTTGAATGTCTTTTTGTTTTTTGTTTGTTTGTTTGTTTTTGTTTTTGTTTTAGGCATCACTGCCGTCAGGTGGTGGGAGTAGGAGGCCCAGCCTTTGCTCCTGGGAGCCGGAATTGAACCTCCATCCCAGTGGGCCGCAGTCCCGTGCACAACCACTACGCCACCAGGGCTCAGCCCAGAACGTCTGTTTGTTTTTGTTGTTGAAAGTCATTACATATTTATTAATAGGGGACGTTATTGTGTAGTTTTCTTGTTTCTTTGGCTTTGGTATCATAGAATGAGTTAGACAGTGTTACCCTTCTGTTTTAGGGTGTGTGGTGTGTGTGTGTGTAAACTGGAGTAATTTCTATGTTGCCAGGCCCTGAAGTGAGGTTTTTGATTACTGATTTAATAATTTTTCATGACTCTTTTTGTTTGTTTATGTGAAACTAGTTCATGTGTCACAAAAATTTGAAGTAAGTTTGTATCTTAGTTTTCACCTTTTGTAACCACTCAAATCAGTGTTTAGATCTGATGGATAAGGAAATTCCTTTGTGGAGATTTTTCTTTTTTTCTTGAAGCAGTGGAAGGTCCTTAAGTTATTAAAAATGTTCTTTATAAAATTGTTGATAGTGTTTCCTTGAGATTCCTTATATTTCTGTGGGGCCATGTAATATCCTCACTTTCTTTTTGGAATATTTGCATCTCTCTCTCTTTCTCTCTCTCTCTTTCTCTCTCGTCAATAGAGCTTAAAGGGCGAGTGTAATTGATACTTTCTAAATAAACAACTTCTAATTTTGTCAGTTCTTTAAACTTTCCTCTGTTCCAGTTTTCTCTGATCTTTATTATTTCCTTCCCTTTGTTAGCTTTTGGCTTCGCTGGTTCTTTCCTAGTTCTTCACGTTGTAAAACCAGCTTATTGATTTGTGATCCTCGTTCTTAAATGCAGAAGGCTACTGCTACACTTTTCTCTCTGAGGGTCATAGTTTGGTTGCTGTTTTCATTCATCTCAAAATATTTCCTGAGTTCTTAAGGATTCATTGATTGCTTAATGAAATGCTGTTTAATTTCTCCATATTTGTGTATTGTGCACTTTGTCTTGTTTTTGTATAATTTTGTTTCAGTATAGTCAGAGAAGGTACTTTGTGGGAGTTCAGTCTTTATGGAATCATTGAGGCTTGTTTTGTGACCATAGCTATTCTAGAGAATGGTCTGTGTTTAATGGAGAAGAATGTGTATTGTGCTAATATTTGGACATAATATTCGATGGATGTCTCTTAGTTATAGTTGGTTTATGCTGTGATTCGGGTCTTCTATTTCTTTATTGATCATCTTTTTAGATGTTTTGTTCAGTTTTGAAAGTGTGTACCGAAGTCTCCAGCTAGAGCTGCCTTACTCCTTTAAATTCTGTCAATATTTGGAAGACTTTGATGTGTTGAGTCTTTGATATGAAGTACATGTATATTTATACTTGTTTTATTCTTTTGATTAATTGAAAGCCCTTCTGGGTGTGGTGGGTATGAAAATGGGCTGCAGGCCTCATGGTCAGCAGTTCAAAACCACCAGCACCTCCTCAGGAAAAAGACAAGGATTTTTATTTCCGTACACAGCTACATGCTCAGAAAAGCTCAAGGGTGGTCATTATGAGTCCACATTGACTCGATGTTGGTGAGAGAGTTTAGTTAATTGAATATGTGTGTGTGTGTGTGTGTGTGTGTATCCTTTACTTACAACATAAAAGATTATGACTTCGGGTCCATCTTGTTCGATATTAAAATAGTTCTCTTTTGGTTATTATTTGTGTTAATTATTCTCTATCTTGTCTCCGAAAATGTGTGCTGACCCTTTAGAATACAAATTGTCTCCATGGGGTGCAGGTTTGGGGCAGGAAGCACCACTGCAGCGGGATAGTCAAGGGCCAAAGGGAGGAAACGGGTTGTGGCTGGGGGCAGTGATCAAAGTGACCCCAGCCTGGTCACCTCACATAGGAGCTGTGTGCTTTACAGTGGCCCTCAGTGGCCCCAGTAGGATGGCGAGAGGCCGACGGCCCCCGTTGGTCATAAACACAGGGCAGGAGGTCAGTAAACGTGGCAGGGAAGGGCAAGGAAGCATGAAGGAAGTGCAGCAAGTGTCCTTAGGGTTGCCCGGGGAGTCCCCTAGTCCCAGCTGCATTACATTCTCTTTGTAGTAAAAGAAAAGCTTTCACTTTGAGAGGAAAAGAAAAGAAATGGGTCATGCATAGGCTGCTTGTGCTCTGACTCCCTCCAGCAGTACCTTGGGAGTGTAGACACCTGCGGTAGGATCCTGCAGGTGGGAGCAGCGAATCTGTGTTTTTCATGAATGCCTGACCTTGCGTGAGCAGTTCTTCCCAGGCAGCTGTAAAGCTCCCACCTGAGGAGTGGGCACACCAAGGGACAGGTGTAGATGGTTTTGACTCACTGGCCCTTCACTATATTACGGAGTTGGGGGTCTGTCTGCCACCACCAGAATGTCCGTCAGGCATTGGAACCATGGAGCCATGTTCCAAACTTCAGGGGCTTTCCGAAGTTGAGATCCCTGCAGGGCTGGGTGAGTTTGGGCAGTGTTGTTCCCTCTGCCTGCTCTGTCTGCGCTGACCCCGCTGTGTTTGGAGAAGGTAGAAAGAGCCAAATTCAAACAAAGAGCAAGCCCCTTCTTTCTTCTTCACTCTGTGTAATCAATAATTCAGCTCTATGCCTGGTGGAGTGTTCGCCACAAAGAAGCAGAGAGGGGCTCCCAGTATCCACAGCAGCTTCTCAAACTACCTTCTGCTTTTCTTCCTCTTCCTGCCGGGGCTTGCCGTTGCCTCCCCCCACACAAGGGAAAACCAACACAGCTTTTCACATGTGACTCAAAGACGCTGGGATCCCAAAGGACCTGGGAAGGAGTGGCTAGAGCAGTGAGGCTCTTGGACTTCAGGACCATGTCCTGTTAAACTCAAGTCACTGTTTGTGGCAGTCATATGCTTATGTTAATTTTATGATTGAACTGTAGAGGTGGAGTCTAGCCTGTTAATCTGGAGATAGCCATTGAGTAGCCAATGAGGCCTCTGTGTGGGCATGGCTTTCTCCTGAGACCTCTGGGAAATCTCGTGATATTTCCCTCATGAAGATGAGAAGCTATCTTCCCCAGTTGTTGGGAGTTAGTCTCAGAGGCGATGAGTCATGGAAAAGACAATATGGCAGCGTCGGAGAAGCTGGAGGAGCTGGTGGAGAGACCACACGACTTTGCTCTGATGGAGCCAGACCTCTGAAGCTGGGGCGGCCACGTGGAGACCTCTGCCAGCGATGAGTTGCTTCTGATGTTGATGAACCCTGAGCCCTGGAAGTGAGGAGCCATGGGAAGACCCCTGCTAGTGCCAAGACTCTGCACCCACTGACCTGTGACTTCGTGAGTCAGAAGGAGACTTTATAGACTGATATCGGGTATATGGGTTAATATCGGACTTATGACTTTGTACTAGACTGGATTGGGATGCTTTCTTAATGTCCTATTTCTCATATATATATATAAACCTTTTCCTTATATCGATATGCGTGTCTATGAAATTTGTTTCTCTAGTCTACCCGGACTGACACACTGTTTATATACATTAAGGACATGAACAAGAAAATGCGAATGGTCATGATTAACAAAGACAACAATGTAAACAACAACCTTGTATTCAGTGCTGGCTTTGTGACAGATACTTTTGGGGATGATTTATAGGTATTCATTTCTTTAATATGAAAGCTTTCTTTCCAGTGTCTGTAGCATAGAACACATGTCCCCAAACCAAACCCATTGCCTTTGAGTCAATTCCAACTCGGAGACACCCTTTATGACAAAGTAGAATGGTTCCCATGGATTTCCTCGGCGGTAAGTCTTTGAGGAATCGAGAGCCACATTTTTCTCGCTCAGAGCAGTTAGTGGTTTAGAGACTGCTCACCTCTCGCAAGCAGCCCAGCACATAATGCACTAGGCCTACAGGGCTCACTGTGGTGCCACATGTTTCTATACCATCTATTTGGCTTCATTTCTATCCAAATACAATGTAATATGGGCTGAGCCCTGGTGGCATAGTGGTCGTGCGCGGGACTGCGGCCCACTGGGATGGAGGTTCGATTCCAGCTCCATGGAGCACAGGCTGGGCCTCCTACTCCCACCACCTGAGGGCAGTGATGCCTAATAAAAAAAAAATGTAATATGTATTCATATTTATCTCATGTATATTTAATTTCCAGGACATGAAGGACAGAAGCTCCAGTGCGCTCTCTCTCTCTCTCTCTCTCTCTCTCTCTCTCTCTCTCTCTCTCTCTTTCTCTCTCTCTCTCCTTCCCCCACACTGTCTTCAGCACACGACTTGGTGGGATAATGTCACAGGCCCAGGGAACAGGCACAATTGTTACAGCGGAAAGATCTCCTGGGAAGTAAGCCCAGGGTTTCATTTGCTCCCCTTGAGTCCTTTGTCATACCCCTTGTTCATGTCCTAAATGGGGCAGCTTAATATAAGTAGCCCCCTCAGGGAGCATAGACTTACAGCACTTTTAAAGCAAGCATAGGCCCCATGTAAATCCAAGGGAAGGAGGAGACCCTTGCCTTAGTAAAGACATATCCAGAGGATTAAAGTTTTGGACACTGGGTCTCTTGATGCATTTGGTGATTGGAGGTGGTACATTCCACAGGCACGTTTAAGGTGTACTTAGGGCAGCTGTGAAGACATGTCATAGGCAGGGCACCTCTCTGTGCCTAGGAGCTGCTCTAGGCTGGGGATTAACCCAGCATGTTTGATGGACAGCCCTTCATCAGCTGCCCGTGTTGACAAAGGCCTGGAGCATTTGTTTAGTACTATGTAAATCAGCGGTTCTCATTCTGTAGGTCACAACTCCTTTGGGGGTCGAACGACCCTTTCACAGGGGCCCCATAATTTATAACAGTATCATGGGGGTCGAACGACCCTTTCACAGGGGCCCCATAATTTATAACAGTATCAAAATGACAGTTATGAAGTAGCAACAAAAATAATTTTATGGTTGGGGGGGTCACCAGAACATGAGGATCTGCATGAAAGGGTCATGGTATTAGGAAGATTTAGAACCACTGCTGTGAACTGTTAACTGAGAACTCGCTGACCTCCGAATAAAATTTAAGTGGTAGCTAGTCCTAGAAGCAGCTATGGCCAAAGGACCTCCTGACTCCCTTGAAGTCCACCTCCTCTACTTGGTCGTCTCGCTTCTCCTTGCTACCTTCATTCATTCACTCCTACAGCCAGCCATTCACTTACTCATTCACACTTTGTCTTTCGTTGTGTCTATATTAGGCTCCAAATACCATCCTAAGTGCTGGAGCTTCCCTTCCAGGAACAATGCATTAGTAAAACATGCAGTGTGTTAAGCACACATAGGAGACAAACCATGCCGAGAGGAGAGGCATAGGAAGTATCCCACAAATATCTGAAAAGTCTCTGAAGGATGTTTCACTCATGCACTCTGACACTGCCCTCTTGTGTCCTCACCTTGAATTAGGGGGCTCCTGTGATCATCAGGGCAGCCAGCCTCACAGCTAGTTCCAGTCCAACCACCACTTCCTGCTCCTGAAATCCTATCAAGCTCTGGTGCATCCTCCCTCGAGCCTGTCACCTACCACCCTGGTGCCACGTGCCACACCTTACAGTTCTAAGAGACATCTATGAAATGCCTCCTCTAATTAACATTTTTGCATGCCATTTGAAATTATATTGAATATATTTCCATTTTAAACCTTCAACTGTCACAAATACATCTGACTATTGCCTATCCCTAAAGGAATTAGCAGGGTTTGTGCATAACAGCTAGGACTCATATTTCCCTTAGAGATGCAATTCCTTAGGTGATGTACACACATCTGTCCGGGCTTGCCTAAAGCATATAGTGCATTGCCTTGCCTTAGATGCGGCCCATTCAGTCCCCTACTCCTGGTGATCTCACGCACAACAGACCAAAACTCCCATCGGCCCAGGATCCTTCAAGGTCCAAGACAGGTTTCAAATCAGACTGTCGTCATCCATAGGTGCTTGTTCTCTTTTTATCATAAAATGTATCACCTTCCTTACACCCAGGAAAACTGACACTAGTTCAACAGTTTCTACTTCTACAGAATAGGGAAACTGGTTATCGCCGGTGAGGTGAGTTATCATTCTCACCTCATTTTTGGTGTTGTCCCTTCCTCATTAGCATGTATTCATTACCCATAAGGTGCCTATCAAAACCTTTGAGAAAAAAAAAAAGACCCTTTGAGTTGCTATTGTCAATTTGATCCCATGTAGGTAGATCTCAAAAGAGCAGAGTGTTCAGGGAAGAAGTTCTTTTTGTTTGTTTGTTTGTTTTATGAATTAAGCTAAATTATTTTCCAGTGTAAGAAGACTTCAGAGGATATTTTTGGTTTTACATTTAAAGGTGATCTCAGGGCACTGTTTCAGGGGTTCTTCCAACCCTGCATGACTCCAGAAAGTCTGCAGAGGCCAGAAGATTTGAGAGTTCTCTTCTGTTTTTAAAATCAGGGTTTTTCTTGGGATCTTTGATGGACCTGTTTAGTAATGGGAACCGGCACTATCCAATTCTTCTGCCCTCGTGGCAAAGGAAGCAGGTAGCCATGCATTTCATATCCTTCTCCTGTTTCTTTGTTGTTCTAGGAATAGACACCAATTTTGATGCTTCGGCTGGGCAACCCAATCCATAGTCAATGTGACATTCCCATCACTGTTTATTTCCCTTTTCCTCATCCCTTGACCTTGAAAAGCTCTAATGAATTTTGGTATCTATATGATTGCCTTTTTGTATAAGTGAAGCAGTAAGATAGCCTCTTGTCCTTGGCTTATTGCATTCAGGATAATGTCTTCAAACTCCATCCACACTATAAGCATAGGAAGAATTGAAGATGTCATTTCTTCTAATCACTGAGCGATATCATTGTCTGTGTGAGTATGAATAACACTTCGTTAATCCTTCATCTGTTCATTTAGGTATTTCTACCTTTTAGCTATTGTGAACAGTGCTGCAATGAACATTGGTATACAAGTCCCTTGGGTAAATATCTATGAGTGGAACTTCTGGTCACATATACTCTCTCAGCTCATTGCCCTTGAGTTGATTCTAACCCACAGCAAGCCTACAGGGCAGGGTATAACTGCCTATGTACGTCTCCAACATGTACTCAATGAGGATGTAGAAAGCTTCCTTTTCCTCCTTTGTAGGGGCTGGTGCTCCATCCTGGCTGTCTTGTGGTTAGCAGTCCGAAGTGTAACACCAACACCCAGGGCCCCTAATGCAGGTTCTATTTTCAGTGTTTTGAGAATCAACCACAGTGTATTGTACAATGGCTGAATCATTTTGCATTCCTGTCAGGAGTGGGTATGGGACTCCCCCGCACCTTTGCCAGTATTTGTTATTTTTTGCTCTTTGCTTGTTTTTTTTTTTTAATCTTAGACATCTTACTGGATGTGAGATCATTGTAGATTTGACCAATGAAACCGAGCATCTAATTATGTGTTTTTGGTGGCCATTTAAATTTTCTCCTTGATGACATGTGTCATCAAGTCCTTTGCATATTTTATGATTGGGGTATTTGTCCTTTTATTACATTGCCAAAATTTCACATTCAAATCGATTATTAAATTCTTGTTATATAAGATTTTGAAGATACGCTGTCATTCGGTAGTTTATGTTTTTACTTTTTTGGTCAAATAAATGTGTTTCACTTTCATGAGATCCTATTTATTTATGTAGTCCCACTTTTTGTGCTTTGGTCAACATGTGAGATTATGTGTTGTTGAAAGCTTGGCCTGGATGCCATGCTCTGCCTTCATTCTCTGGAGAATTTTATGGTTTGGCTTTCCACATTGAGGTCCTTAAACCATGTTGCATGGGTTTAGGTACATAGTGTGAGGCTTGGATCCTGAATCCTCTTTCTTCATGTGCAAATCCAGTTTCTTAAGCAACGTTGATGGAAGTCACTCTTATGTCCCTATCAAGTGGACTTGACTCCCTTGTCAAAAATCTTTGACCAGCTCTGTGCCATTATTGGTGATTGGAATGTAAAAGTTGGAAATGAGAAGATAACAGCAATTGGAAAGTATGACTTTAGTGTGAACTGAAACTGGAGGTCACATGATAGAATTTTGCAAGATCAATGACTTGTTCAGGGCAAATAATACCTTTTTCAGCAACACGAACAGCAATTATACACATGGAATTCTCCAGATGGAATACACAGAAATCCTACTGACTACCTCTGTGGACAGAGACCCTGATCTCCTCCACCCATACAAGGAGCTAAAATCAGGCCAGAATGCACCTTAGATGCAAGAATGGGGTAAGACTTCATCTCATGTACTTGAGGCATATTATCAGGAGAGACCAGTCCCTCTTGAAAGATGTCATGCTTGTTAAAGTAGACAAGCAATAAAAAAAAGTAACACCTTTGATGAGACGGATGTGTGGCTCTGACAATGTCAACTATGGCGCTAACAACTGGCTCAAATCTAACAATTGTGAGGATGGGCAGCACTGGGCAGATTCTACTCTGTTGTATGTAGATGAGGTCGCTATGCTTCAGAACAAACTGGATGGCACCTAACACCACTACCACCACAACCCCATTGGTCTGTTGTTATATGAAGAAAGGCTGTTTTGGTTGTTACAGCTGTTTGGTGTATTTTAAAATTAGTCTGAATCCTTCTACTTGGTTATTCTCTTTCAATATTGTTTTAACTCTTAAGAGCCTATTGCCATTCCATGTAAAGTTTGGGATTCGTTTTTTAGTTTTTGTTTTTTCTATTTCTGTAAAGAAAGCTGTGGGAGTATTTTTGAGATTTCATTAGTCCCAACCCCTGAATGTAGAACACCCATTTATCTCAGTTATATTTAATTATTTATTTCAGTTATCTTTAATCTCAGCAGTGCTTAGTATTCTTGTGTAAGTTGTACATGTCTCTAGTTAGGCTTATTCGAAGGTATTTTATTCTTTGAGATGCTATTGCCAATGGAATTATTTCCCTTTCTGATTTATCATTCCTGGTACCTAAGATTCAACTGAATTTTAGTTGTTGACCTTATAACCTGCTGAATTTCTGCACCATTTTGCAGAATTACTGTAGTGCATCATCTGGATATAGAGAATTTGACTTATTTTCCATTCTGGATATCATTTGTTTCCTTTTCTTCTCTTTGGTAGGACTTCTAAAACAATCTTGAGTAGGAGTTGCAAGAGTGGGTTCCACATCTCTCCATGAAGTATCATACTGATTGTTGCCTCTTAATATGTATCTTTTTTTTTCTCTTAATATGTATCTAAAATCATACTGAAGCAGTAGTGTATTTTTTGTCTATTCCAGGCTTTTGTAGGGTTTTCATATAGAGTGGGTGTTAAATTTTATCAAGCACCTTTCCAGCATCTATAGAGATTATCTCGTGGTTCTTTTGTGTTGTCATTCTATTGATCTGATGTTCAATTGACATGGCACTGTTTGATTTATCTAATAGTGAACCAATTCTGCATTCCTAGAATAAAACCTCCTTCTTTGGGGTGTATTATTCTTTTAGTAGGCTGTTGAATTCTCTTTTTAGTATTTTTTTTAAAGTCTTCCCATCTATATTCATAAACAATATGGCCTACCATTCTGTTATTTTAGTGACTTTGTCTGCTTTGGGTAGTCCATTTCATCTTTATCTGGTTTGTGCTTGCTTCATAGAATAAATTAAAGAGTAATTTAATGACTCTTTCTCTTAATTATCCCCTAAAAATTTGGTACAATTTTCATGAAGCCATCTGCCCCAGGACTTTCTGAGTCGCTGATTTTTGATCACTGAGTCAGTCTTTCCACTGGTGATGGGTCCATGGAGAGACTCTCTTTCCTCCTGAGTAAGCTGCCAGTACTCACAAGAATTCAGTCACTTTCTCAAGATCCTGCAGCTCACATGCTCATAGCATTCTGCGACAGTTCCTTTTATTTACATCTTATCAGCTGACATGGTTTCTCTTTCTTTTTTCATGATTTGCATATCTTATTTTCTTTATTAACCTAGCTAAAACCTTGTCACTTGCATTGGTCTTTTCAAAGCATCGATTTCTAGTTTTGTTGATTGTGTTTTTCTGATTTTTTTAAAGCTCATTTATCCTCTACCTTGTAATTTCCTTTCCTTCAGTATATTAGGTTCCACATCTCTTTAAAGTTTTGGAGTTAGCAAGTTAGGCTGGTAAGTTGAAATCACTCTTCGTCTTTATGAAAACATTTACTGGTGTAAGTTTCCCCTGAAGTACTGCCCCTTGGATCCCCTATGTTTTTGTATGTTGTGCTTTAATTTTCATTTCATTCTAAGAAATTTGTGATTTATCTATTTATTTCTTCCTGGACCCATTGGTAGTTTAAAAGCTATTGGTTTTGGGGGGGGGGAGGGCATCACTGCCCTCTGGTGGGAGTGGGAGGCACAGCATTGCTCCTGGAGAGCTGCTGCTGAATTTGAACCGCCAAGCCAGTGGGCTGCAGTCCCGCACTCAACCACTATGCCATCAGGGCTCAGCAAAAACGTATTGTTTAATTTCCATATGTTTCAATATTTCTTGATTTTTTTGTTTTATTCCATTTTAATAATAGAAAATACTTTGTTTAATTCTAATATTTCAAAAATAATTAAAATTTTGGTTTTGTGACCCAAAATGTAGTATATCCTGAAGAATGATCATGTGCGCTGGAGTAGAATCATGTTTCTGTGTAAGTCAGTGCTAGTCACGCTCTTTGTCCTTGTTAATCTTCCCAAATGGCCCTGTTCAATATTGAACTGTACCAGCTAGTGCTTACTTCAGTTTATCTGTGTTTTCCTTATATATGTACATACCCAGATGCAGGACACACAGACATTTATGGTGGTTAAAATCTTCTCGATTAACTGACCTTCTCTTCCTAGACCAGGAGCCCTGGTGGTATAATGGCTATGTATCAGGCTGTCTCTGTGGGAGACAGACAAAGACAAGGTCTTTCTGTTCCCATAAAGAGTTTCAACCTCGGAAACTTGGAGGGCAGTTCTACCCTGTCCCCTAGTGTCGCTGTGCGTCTGCATCGATCTGATGGCAGTGAGTTTGATTTGGGTTTTGTCCCTTTCTGCACACCCAAAAAGCTCCCTTCAGGGCTGAATGATGCTCTTAGGTTTCCTCCCTGCTTTACCAGAAAACTGAGTCAAACGCACTGCCATCGAGTCAGTGCTGACTCAGAGTGACCCCGTGGGTTTCTGAGATGGAGACTCTTGGTGGGAGTAGACAGCCCAGCCCAGTGCTTGTCCTCTAGGGCTGCTGGTGCTTTCAAACTGCTAACCATGCCGATAGAAGTCGGGTGCACCACCGGGGCTCCTCCCCTGCTTTATCTGAGCTGGCCTCCACAGAAGCACACGCCTACTTCCCTCTGTTTCAGGAACTAGAGGGGCCTGCATTCCCCAGAAGGGCTCTATCTTTTTTCTTTCAGACTCCCAGTCATCCTGGGGTGGTTGCAAGAGCAGGCTTCACCTAGGTGCCCTGCTTGCTGCTTTCCTGGTAGGGAACCCCCTCTAGCAATCCTGCTTGAGCGAGAGAGAGATGGCTGCACTTGGAATGGATTCTTAGAGAGGCCAGACCCCGCCCGCCTTGGGTCTGTTGGATGGGGATAGGTCTGACTCACCATGCCTGCTCAGCACACAGCAGCCTCACTCTGCAATCCACACAGCCATCTCTAAGAGGACAGATGGTCCAAACCGATCTCTGTGGAGGCTGTCCTGTTGACTTTATGTTTTAGTTGTGGGGTGTACAAGGAGGCAAAGAGAGTTCTCCTTGTTCAGACATGAGCAGATGCCATTGTGGGGGCCTTCTCTAGCAGTTTCAATGCTAGAGTTGACGCTGACTCAGTCACCCATGGAGGACAGAGTAGAGGGACCTCTGTTAGTTTCCTCTGCACAGGTAGAAAACGCTTTCTCCCCGTCTTTCTCTGAGCAGCTAGGGAGGTCCACCAGCTGAACTTCCAGGTAGCAACCCACTGTATGCCCAATAGACCCCCACGACTCTTCTTCCAGCAGCCTGGGGACACACACTTACCTGGTGGATGAGGGGCCCTCCACTAGGACCCCTGTGGGGCCCTGCCATGTTGCCATCAGAGCCCCCACTTGTAGATCACTGGTGCTGAATGCTGCCTGAGTATGTGACCCCTGGTTCTTAACCCCCAGCAGCTTATCAGCAGTCCTCCACACCAAGTGGAATGTGGGGGCAGACTAACTCTTAATGACCCCCAGTGCGATTTTCTCATTAGTCTCAGGCCAGAGCTATGGCATGTGCAGGGAAACTGATGATTTCTAACACTGAGAACAGACTCCACTGCTGAGCCCTTCTGTAGCGATCCAGAACCTGCAGATCACCGGGCCCAGGTGCAGGAGTGTCAACTCCAAGCAGTGAGGTCTACTCGGATCCAATGAGAGCCCTCCCTATAGTATGCTAGCAACGGGTATTGCAAGTTCACTGTCATCAAGTCAGTTCCCACTCATAGTGACCTTTGTGGGTTTCTGAGACTAAACCTTTATGAGCATTAAAACCCTCCTCTTTCTGTTGTGGGCTGGTTGGGGGCCTTGAAGAACTGGCCTGGTGATTAGCAACTCATTGTGTATCCCACTAAGCCACAACAACTCAACTGTAGATAAAACTACCACTAAAGACTCTTGCTTCCAGAAGATGCTGGATGATGCTGGAAGATGCAAATCCATTGGCAGGGTCCCCTGGTGGAGTAAGTCTCCATGGAATGCCTGCCCTCTGACCATCCAAGGATGTGAGTAGCCTTGCTGTCAGACAGGACGTTGTGAAGTTAGTCATGGTAGATATGGTTAGGTTCAAATGCAACACCTTCTCATTTGGTCACCCTTTTGATCCATTTTAAAGTCATTTCTGTTTTTAATATTTTCTACTTTTCAATTGAGGTTTTTTTGGTTTTGTCTGGTCGTTGTTTGTTTGGGTTTTTGTTTGTTTGCTTCCTGTCTGTGTTTTGTATGATTTTCTGTGTATGAAATCCAGGATAGGTAGGCTGAGAAAGATAGTAACTGGGTTAATAGTTAACAAGGGGCTTGGCAGGGGAGGGGGAAACAGGAGGCCAACAGCAATGGGTATGAGAAGAAAAATTTATGAAATTTATTGTGGCAACTCTTATTATGATTCAATAGTTAAATTACATAATATGCCAATAAAACTATTTTTTAAGTTCCTGCTTCCTGGCACCAGCATCCTCATTAAGTGAGCTGTCTCAGACCCCAACTGCAATAGGGAGCAGACAGACGGACCTCTGCCTCTGCTGCTCTATCCCGTTGGGTTCAGAGGCAGAAACTATGGGGAGTGCGAAGGGGCCTGGGAGAGTTTTGATGCAACAACAAACTCTACTGCCCAGGCCTCCTTTGTAGTTGTTCGTAGGAGCCTTGCACCCAACAGGCACTGAGCCAATTGCACAGCGACCAAAAGGACAGGCTAGAACTGCCTCATGGGGGCTCCTGGGTGTGTAATCATATGGGGGAATTGAAAAGCCTCTTTCTCTTCCTGGAGAAGAGGTACTGGCACCCTTCACAGAGGTCCCCAGGGAGGCTCGTCTTACTGAACTTAGGACAGACACATGGGGGACCTCTCTCTGAACAGGCAGCGGCTCTGGGGGCTGGGGCAGCAGACTCTTTTTCTGGAACCATGACTCTAGCTCACAGTAGCCAAGAGGCCCACGTGGCCAGGGAGAGGAAGCTATTTTCCTTCTGTGTGTGCCTCACTGTGCATTTGCTGCTTCTTGCTGGTCTGTTAGCTCCCTGGTGCTGCTCTCTGCTTCCCTCCACACGGGCACCATTTCCCTGTTGTATCGCTGTGGGGAGGGTGGGAATAAGGGTTTGTTTATTCCACCCTCTTTTCGGAATGTCTTTGCATAGATGTTTATTGGCTGTTTTTTAAAAAGTAGATGGCCTTTCATCCAAATCTGTCTTAGTCCAGAAGCTACTGAAACATACACAGAGTCATAACACACAGGGTCGCAGTGCCAACCTGGTGGTGGCCGTGTATTATGTTCACTGGCTGGGAGCCTGACCTTAGTTGCCCAGGTGAAAGGTGAGAGTTCTACCAACGGACTACCATAAATGAATGCTCACATCCCATTCTGGAGTTTCTTCTTCTTTTTAACACATTGGGAATCTTCTAGAACAGTAGAGAATTCTGAATTTTCCTTTTAAGTGTCTTTTAGCATCCCATAGTTTAAAATGTGCCTTTTTCCTATAAAGAATCTAGGCTGTGTTTGGAAGAGTAAATGCTGAGATACAAAATTGTTGCATTTGTACTTTTTTTTTTTTAACTTTCATAGCTCCTTTCAAATTGCTGTTAGGCCAATTTGCACTCTCCCTGTCATCTGAGTGTCCATTCCGGTTCTGGACTGGGGGAGGATTAAAGGAAAAGTAGGCAGACACCAGTAAGTACTCCTTCCCTGTGGCCTCGCACAAGCTCTTGAGATTGTGTTCATTCCCTGGCCCCCTCTGGTGGATGCAGATTGACATTATACTTGTAAAGAAGCCATTTGATAAAAAGGTTCCTTGGGAAATACTTATTTCACAGTGTTTTTGTGGTAACACTTTCAAATGAAAAAAAGTTCACAGCGTTTTAATTGACACCACACCCCCCCCCCCCAGCAGTAGTGCTTGATCCAGTGCCCTCCCCTACCAAGTACCCTTCCTTGGAGAC
>PVJH01018043.1:0-16363 GCA_004026705.1 Nesogale talazaci | reverse complement strand
CTGTTCTAGGGATTTATCAAGCTCGAGAGTAGTGGGAGCTAGAGCTAGCAGGTCAGACATGAGGGGACTTTGAGGATGTGGCAGTCTGGAGGACGGCATCATTTGACTTGTAATCAGATCTCGGTGATCAGGGTCAGAGGCAAGAGTGCTCCCTGGGCAACTGAAGGACCACTGATGGAATAGATGGCATTCTCTCCAGGCTGATTGGGTTATCATATTTGGTGTCAGCAGAGTAGAATTTTATTTTCTACATAGTATGTGTAATTTTCCTCAAAGTGGAAATTTAATCATGGTATACAGTGTGATGCAGTAGTTAAGAGCATAAATTCTAATGCCAGGTTTTCCAAGGTCAAATACCACTACACCACATACGTGCTCTACGCAAATTAGTTCACCTCTCTAGACCTCAGTTTCTCCATTTGAAAAAGGCAGATTGCCACTGTGGTAGATACACAATTTCATGTCAACTCGATAAATAGAATGATCAATCAGGTCATAACCTCTCTTCCTGCCTGGAGGCAGGATATACCCTTTCCTACTGTTGAGACACTCAGAGAGCTGGAGGAGACATATGGAAACCCACACCAGCGTGTGGGTTTGAGATGCTTCCATTCCCACTGAGTCCACAAGACCTTCTACCCACTTGGCTTGTGATTTTTCTGCATTGGGCATCATTGCATGTGCTGCATGAGCCTAAAGAGAAATTTGTGCACTAGAACTGGACATAATGGTCTAATATTGGACTTGTGGACTTCATCTGGACTGTGCCGAGATGTTTTCTCCATATACATTTCCTCTTTGATGTTAAGCTGCTTTTTATACAGAGATGAGTATGCCTGCATTTATTTCTCTTGTCAACCAGGACTAACACAACCACCAAAGTATTACAGAAACAAAAGGAATTGATATTTGTAGACCTGCTAGAACTGTGTTTGGAATACTGTAAGAAGGAGGGCATCGAGGAGAGGGAGGATTTACCCATACACTATAGCCAAATATCCTGGGGCTTGTTCCTCATTCACTTAAATCTTCACAGCACTCAGTTCTTTGGATAAGCCACCAAATAGTCTAGCCAGTCGTCTGCTTTTACTGCTGCAAACCACTCTTCACTGAATAAGGCTGGATATGATTATTGTGCACATGTGTAAGCATACATAAAAGAGGAAGGACTTGGTCAATGAGAATGTGCATTCATAAGGTGGGCACCAATTATCCCATTGGCTGCTAGAATTCATATTGATTTAACACTTTAAACTGACAGTGTGTGAGAAGGTCTCACTAATAACACAGTGGTATTAAACTTGGTGATCTCCACCCATGTGATCGCCATGGAACCTCAGTACAGTTCTAACGCGCTTTTATCTCTTTTCTGAGTGAGGGTGAGCATCTTTTCATGCAGTGTTTCCCTTGCTGTGAACTGTCTTGTTCAGCATTTTCCCAATGGGTTATTCTTTTCATTCTCGTTCATGGGAACTCGCTTTCTCCCATGGATATTTGTTTTGGTGATTTGAATTGTACATTCTCTCCAGTATTTTCTTCTCTTTTCATTTTGCTTATAGTGAAGGTGGAAGTGTTTCTTTTTGAAGCGCCTAATCCACCAATGTTCCCTTTAATAGAGTTAGGATGTTGCCTCATAGAAAAGTGTTCACTAATCTCACATTGAAAAATAAATTGTGCAATGTCTTAAAGTTTCTTTTTGTACCTATAGAGTTTCAGTTTAACATTTAAAATCTTAGACCTTCTTAGAGTTCATCCTAATAAGCATGTAAATTATGTCACTAAGTTTTCATCAGACCCACTCCACTGAGCAACACACCTTATCTCATCTCATCTGAGTTGTCTTCTGCACACAGCTGACTTTTGCTTTTTTGGAGTCTATTTTTCTCTACTATTTTTCTTTCACAAGTGATTCGTTTCCTTGTGCTTAAATTCAATGGTATGGGTGGTGTTTAGTGATGTCCTGTGGTAGTTACATAATCTGGTGTTAATTTGGCACTTGAGAGGATCAAGAGTGAAGGAGTGGAGTGTATGTCAACCCAATCATAGCCAATGAGGCCTGTGTCTGTATGGCTTTCTCCTGAGACATCTAGGAATTCCTGGATTTCCATCTTGGAGGCAAGAGACAGTCTCTCACTTCTCTCTCTCTCTCTCTCTTTCTGTGTGTGTGTGTTTGTGTGTGTGTGTGTGTGTGTGTGTGTGTGTGGTTGGGTGTGGGTGTGGGTTTGGGTGTGTGTCTGTCTCTCTTTACTCACTTGGACACTCCACTGACAAGACACACGGCATTATGCTGATAGACCCTGTGCTCAGGGAACTCAAGAAGCCACATGGAGACCCCTGCCAGAGCTGAGATGCTTACAGCACAACTGGATCCAAAGACTTTATACTCTGTGATCATCCTGTATTCAGCATCATTGCCTGTGTTTCGTGACTCTGAAGAAGACAATGAAGATTGGTATGAGACATAGGGACTTAGACTGGACTAAGTTTGTTAATATACAATTAAGGCTAACACATGTCTTATGTCCGGAGGAAACTTCAGTATCTCCCAAGACTACTCCCTGCCTGCTAACAATCTAAAAGACTGTTCCAGAATACATTTATTTTTTTGTATCAGGCCCTAAGACCTTTGGTTTGTGTCCATCTCTTTTCCGACTATAATTGGTTCACCTTTTTGCCCTAACCCTCCCTCTTCGCCCACCATGTCTCTGAAAGGTACCTGGGTTACGTCCAGCAGTGTAAATTCTACCAAAGAAGGACTAAAACTCCTTTATATTTTCTAAAAGTTTTCTAAAATCTTGATTTTCGTCATCATTATTATTAATACAATACTTCTAGTCTGTTTCCTTTACCACTGCCAACAGTATAGAATTGAGCAATTTTCTTCTTTTTGTTATCTTCAAAATCAGTATCTCCCTATCCCAATACAGCCAGTTTCTCTCCATTTAGTTTGATTCTCTTGAGTCTGTATCCCACTGCCATTGAGTCAATTCCCAATCATAGCAAACATATAGGACCAGCGTAGACTTGTTCCTGTGGGTTTCCAACACTGAACATCTTTAATGACATCTCAACTCACATCTTATCACTTATCAAAATTTGCACTTCCAACAAGGATACCCACAGTGGCTTACAACTGCTCTGAGCATTCCCGTGATTCATTCCAGCACTTTCACTTATTCCTGGGTTTCATCCAGAGTACCCTGGTCTGGGCAGCCAGCCAGTGGAATCCCTAGAGTCACTCCCTTATCTTTTCTTCTTTTGTTAACTTTTTATTGTGAAATAGATGAAAGTTTATAAAGCAGATCATAGTTTTGCATCTAACAAGTCAAGTACATTCTGACTTGGCTTATCTATTGCCATCCCTCAGTCTGCAATCACCCTGGTCTTTACTGTATTTCCACTTTCCACTCCTTTTCTAACTCCCTGAACATCTTCCTTGGGCAATTATTGACCCTTTAGGCTTAAATTGTTGACCCTTCTAACTTTGAGGTGAGTTTACTTCCAGACCTGAAGGGTAATGGCCACAGTCTCTATAACCAAGAAGCCTGGTCTCTGATGGTTTTAAGTTTTGTGCCATACTTGCCTCCCGCTCGATTAGGACCGCCTAAATACTTGCCTCCCGCTCGATTAGGACCGCCTAATGCACTCGGTACTAATTCAGAGCCATATGTTGGTATTGGTAGTCAGGTACTGCCTACTACTTCAGTACTCAGGATTGTGGAGGCTGTTGCTTGAGTGGTCCATAAAATCTCTGGACTGCTTGTTTCCATGTGCCTTTCCATATTTACTCTTTTTTCCATTTGAGGAGTTGTACCTTACGTGGCTGTTGCACAGTTGCTACTCACCATATTAGTATATAGAACATTGTCTCAGAACTATATAGTGCCCACCCAGTGACCTTGATATCACTATGGTAAGACTATGGTCCCGATCTCCAAATGGAGCAATTAATATCTTCGAGGTATTTGGTTACGTCTAAGAAGTTGTCATACTTTGTGTCTTTTATGTTCCACATTCGTGGATAAATTTGCATCCAAGGTTATAGTGACCCTCTAGGACAGGGCAGGACTTGCCCCTGCCGGTTTCCAAGACTGTGACTCTTTATCAAAAGAGAAAGCCTCATCTTTCTCCCATGGAGCAGCTGGTGATTTCAAATTGTCAGTTTTGTGGTTAGCAGCCCAGTGTGTAACCAGTTCACACCACTAGGACTCCATTCAGAAGTCAATACACATACAGAAATATCCTCTTAGTAAACACACACACATTTGCTACTTGCCCACTATTGCAGAATTTTGTATAACAAAATTTACCTATGTTTTCTTTAGCTCTTTTTTTGGGGGGCGTGGTGGTGGTCATCACATTTTCTTTAACTCTTATAAACTTCTTAATTTTTTTCTCCTTAATTTTTTTCTTAACCTCCCTCTTATTTGGTATTGCCTTCACCTTATCACATTAACACTTGTCTACCCTCTAGTATGTGACTTAATCTCCCTTCTTCCCCAACGTGTCCCTAGTAACCTTCAAAGAATACTTATTTTAGTGCACAAACTATTCTTGTTTTTTATAATAGTGATCTCATGCAATAACTAATCTCACTCAGCATAAGGTCATTCAAATTTATCCATATGTTTTGTGTTGTTTTGTCAAGTCATCATTATTCTATAGCGTATAGTATTCAATTATGTGTATCTACCAAAGTTGTTTAGTAATTCTTTCATGATGGCCATTAAGATTGTTTCCAGCTTTTTGCTATCGTGAATAGCGTTGCAATAAACATAGACATACATACTCTATTCGTATCGTGGCTCTTATTTCTCTAGCATATACACCAACTAGAGGGAGTGCTTAGTTGGTGTTTCTATTTCTAACTTTTGGCGAGGCACCCCCCTGCTCTCCATGGTGATTGCATCGTTTTGTAGTCCCAGCAGTGATGAAGGAGGATCCCTCCCCGTCTGTGTGTAGCCAGCACCCGTCTTGCCAGCATTTGTTGTTTTCTGTGCTTTTGAACTTTTCTATTAATGCTCATTGTTATTTTGATTTGCATCTCTGGAATAGATAATGATCTCCAGCATTTCATTTGTTGGGCTACCTAGATATGGTAAAGTTTTACATACCTCTTTTAGATTAGTCCTTGGCCGGGTATGGTATTGCCAAGTTTGTACCCCCGTCGATGAATTCACTTCTTTTTACAGTTTTGGTGAAGTCTTTTCATGCTTTTAAGTGTCTGCTTTTCTTTGGGGGGGTGGGGGGGGGGCATCACTGCTCTCCGGTGGTGGGAGTAGGAGGCCCAGCCCCACTGCTGGAATTGAACCTCCATCCCAGTGGACCGCAGTCCCGCGCACAACCACTACGCCACTGGTGCTCAGCCCTAAGTGTCTACTTTTTAAGAAGTAATCTATTTTGTTTACCTGTTGTTCACATTTTTCATTATGTTTGATAGAATATTTGTGCTATGATGACCCTTAAGTTTGTCCCTATTTTCCATTGGTGATCTTTATAGTTCTGGGTTTTATATTTAGGTCTTTAATTCATCTTGAGATTGTTTTGGTATCTTGTATGTTTCATATGTATGTTTCATATGTTTCATTTTATTATAATGCAAATAGCCAGTTTTGTCAGTACTATTTCTTTTTTTTTTTTTTTTTTTTTTTGCTTTTTGAGCATCACTGCCCTCTGATGGTGGGAGTAGGAGGCTCAGCCTTGTTCCTGAAGAGCTGCTGCTGGATTTGAACTTTCAACCCAGTGGGCCGCAGTCCCTCGCACAACCACTACACCACCGGAGCTCAGCCGTCAGCACCATTTCTTAAAGAGACTATCTCCTTCCCATTTAATGGGCTTCAATCAAATGTCAATGAATTTGAATTGTGGTGCTGGAGAAGAATATTGAAAGTTCCATGCACCACTAAAAAGACAGATCTGTCTTGAAGAAGTATGGCCAGAGTGCTCCTTAGAGGCAAAGCTAGTGAGATTTTCTCTTACATATTTTGGACATGTAATCAGAAGAAACCACTTGTTGAAGAAGGACATCATGTGTGGTAGAGGGGCAACAAGAAAAAAGGAAGTCCCTCAAGGAGATGGGTTGATCCAATAGGAGTAATTATGTTGAGGACACAGGACCAGGCCCTGTTTCTGGTTGCCATGGGTGGGAACCCACTCAATGGTACCTAACAACAACAGCCCTTTGTCAAAGGTCAGTTGTCAGTAGGTGGATGCACTTACCTCTGGGATCTCAATTCTGTTTCATTGATCTATGTACCTATCACTCATTGTTGTACCAGTACCAGGCTCATCTGACTATGGGGGCTGTGTGGTAGGTTTTAAAAGCAGGGAATGAGAGGACTCCTGCCTTGTTCTTCTTTATAGTGCTTTGTATATCCAAGTCCTTTTCTTTCCATATTAAGTTCGGGACTAGGTTTTCTATGTCTTTAAAGAATGATGTAGGAATTTCATTATATCTCTGGATCACTTGGAATAGTATTGACATTTTCACAATGTTAAATATTCCTATTCATAGCACAGTATATTCCATTTAGGTAGGTCTCCTTTGGGTTCCCACAATACTGTTTTGTTGTTTCCTTTGTACAGATCTTTTATTTTTCTGGTCAACTTTATTTTTAATTTCAACTTTAGGGAACTATTACAAATGGAATCTTCCTGACTTCCTTCCCAGAGTACTCTTAGTGAGCAAAAAGGATTCCAATTGACTTTGTTTTTGTTGATCTTTTATCCTGCCAATTTGCTGAATCCTTCAATTAGTTCCAACAATTTTATTACCAAATCTATGGAATCTGCTAAGTATAATCTGCAAGCAGAATGTTACTGCTTTCAAACACTGGTGCCTTTAATTTACCTGCCTTGTTTTATAAGCTCTGCCTAAGACTTCCAGCACAATATTGAATAGGAGCCATGATAAAAGAGCATCCTTTTCTGATTCCCTTTCATAAGAAGAACATTTTCAGTGTGTTTCCATTGAGAGGAATATTAGTTGTTGGTTTTTTAAATGTGCCCTGGCTTATGTTGAAGAATTTACCTTCTCCTATTTTTGTTAAGTATGCGTATCAGGAATGGGTGCTGGATTTAGATAAAATGTTTTTCTGTGTTGATAGGATCATGTGGTTCTTTTTCTTTGTTGCTATTATGTGATAGATAACATTGATTGTTTTTCAAATGTTGAACCATCCTCGCATACCTAGAAGAAATACTATTTGGTTATGATGTATTTTTGGATACATTGTTGGACTCTATTACTTGGGTGAGAATGTTTGCATCTATGTTCATGTAGGATATTGGTCTATAATGTTCCTTTTGAGTGATGTCTCTGCCTGGTTTGGATATTAAAGTTATTGATGCTTAAGGGCTGAGCCCCCGTGGCGTAAGTGGTTGAGTGCAGGACTGTGGCCCGCGGGCTTGGCGGTTCAAATCCAGCAGCGGCTCTCAGGAGCGGCATTGGGTAGCACCCACTACCACCAGAGGCAGTGATGCCCCCCCACCAAAAAAAAAGATTATTGATGCTTATTTCATCAAATGAATTCTGAGTGTTTTCTACCTTTTACAATATTCTGGAATTGTTTTGGTTAAACTGGTATCAAGATTAAATGTATTCACATTCAACGAAGCTATGTGAGCCTGAACTTCTTTTTTTGTTATTGGGAGATTTTTAAGGTCTTGATAAATTTCCTCTTTCATTATGAATCTATTTAGGTTTTCTACTTAAGTGTATGTTAGTTTATTTAAGTGCTGTTTCTAGAAAATTTCCCACTTCCTCTTGTCTTTCAAACTAGATGGAGTACAGTCCTTCATAGTATTTTTAAGATCATTTTTTTGACCAGAAAAAAATACATAAATGAGTAAATAGATAAAAATAATAATAATAACAAAATAAAAACCTGCAAATAGTTCAAGGTCTGTTCATTGACCTCCAGGAGTGACCCCTGGTTGAGTCCAAGGGGGTGCTACACCCTGGCCCCAAAGTGTATTCTTGGCACTCCCTCAAGAACTCCATGCTCTGCTCCCCCTTCTGATCAGCTGCACGCCCTTAGTGTTTTGCCTTGGTGTGGTGGGGTCAGACATGTTATAATACTGACCCTGCTTCTCCATTGTTGTCCCTATAGGGCCTTGGGTCAGCGAAGGAGGCCATGTTTCATAGTGCGGCCGGTCATATGGTCCTCTCTGTGCATTGGCTGTTCTGAGTTAAAAACATTTTTTATGTCAGTTGGTTCTGTTGCAGTGTTGCTCATTTCATTTCATATTTGTGTTATTCAAAGTTTCCCCTTTGCTAAAATTGCCAGTGGTTTACATATTAATCATTTCAAAGAATCAAGTTATTATTTTTTGTCATTATTTTTGTTTTGTTTCATTTATTTCTGCTCTAAGTTATATTCTATCATTTGATACTGTAATTTGCACTTTTCTAATTGTTGGAGATTTTAAGTGTTTGTTTTTCTTATTTATTGATGTGCTTATTCCTATAAATGGCACTCTGAGCACTTCTTAAGCTGTATCCTAGTAGTATGTCATTTTTATTCTCATGTCTTTAAAGATATTTAAGTTCCTTTTTTATTTCTTCTTTTACCTAGTTTTCTACGTAGGTTGCTACAGTTTCTGTGCATTTGACTTTTTTATTGTGACCATCCTACTATAGAGTTCTAATTTTATAATGTGATCTGTGAAAATTCTTTGTAATATCTTCAAATTTTAAATTCATCACGCCCTCCTTTATGGCCTCCCATACATATATTCTGGAGAATGTTCTGTGTGCACTGGGAAAGGATGTCTATTGTGTTGTTGACCTGGAGTGTCTATGAAGTCAAATTGACTGATTGTGTTGTTTTGTTCTTCTTTTTAAAATCCCTCTCTAGTTGTTCTATCCTTTATTATATGTAAAGTCTTTCACTATTGTTGTAGACATGTCTATTTTGAACTTCAATCCTATAAAAATTAGATTAATGTTTTTTGACACTTTCATGGTTCTTACATAGAGATGGTTATGTTGTCTTGTTTAATTGACTCTTTAATCATTATATAATATTCTTCCTTATCTCTTATTCTGAATTTTGCAGAAATTAATATTTTAACAGAAATTAATAGTTCTACTTCAGCCTTAAAAAAATCATTAACTTGGTACATGTTTTTCCATCTTTGATTTTTTTTTTTTTTAGTCTAATATTTTCTTTGAGTCTGTGGTCTTTCTCTGGTATATCACGGGTCCTGTTTTCTTTTCTTTTCTTTTTTTTTAATTTTTTTTGGGGGGGCTGTTTTCTTAATAATTATACTACTTTCTGTCTCTTGACTGGTCATTTACTTCATTTACATTCAATACCATAATGAATAGGGATAGATTATTTGCTCTAATTTTGCTGTGGTGTGGTGTAACTGTTTTTGTTTTGTGCTGCTGGGATTTTTTTCATACAAATTTTTTCTATGCTGAGTTTATTGTAGGTTCTTCTGTCATTTTGTTCATTTCTGTTGTTTTATTGCATGCTTCAATTTTATGGTTTTTTTCTCATTTTTACTTTGATGAGGTTTATTCACTTTCTTTGAGATTTCCCTATGTTAATTCCTTTGCAAGTTTAAAACAGTCTCTTCTATCATGAAACATCCTTGACCTTTCCTAAATTTGAAAGTTCTTTAACAATATTATTTCTCTATAATGTTTTCATTATCTTGGTTATTAATTTTTATCTAATTCCTTTGCAAGTTTAAAACAGTCTCTTGTATCATGAAACATTCTTGACCTTTCCTAAATTTGAAAGTTCTTTAAACAATATTATTTCTCTATAATGTTTTCATTATCTTGGTTATTAATTTTTATCTCTGGTTCCCTATTTCGGTCTGTAGATTTCTTTTACTTGTAAACTTCTATAGCCAGGTGATGTCTACTGTGTTGTCTACTGTTGTTGGTTTTCTGTCAAGGGAATGCCTGCATTTCTGTTCATTTGGAAATGTCCTAATTTCACCATCAGATGGGGGATTGTTTTTGTGGGTACATGATTCCTGAAGAGCAATTTTTTCTGTGAAATTTTGATATATATTTTCCCATTGCCTTGTGCCAACACAGTTTTGAGAAATCAGAGCTAAGTCTTACTGGTTCTTTTTTGTAGTTAACTTTTCATCTTTCCCAAAATCCTCTCAGGAGTCTTTCTTAGTCAAATGCATATCATGTCTTTCGTGATGGTAAGGATTTCTTTTTTGGTGGGGGGGCATCACTGCCCTCTGGTGGTCGTGGGAGCTAGCCAGCCTTGCTCCTGGAGAGCCGCCACTGGATTTGAACCACCTAGCCTGTGGGCCGCAGTCCCACACTCAACCACTAAGCCACTGGGGCCCAGATGAAGGATGTTTTCTTATAACTACTCCTCAACAACTTTTCTGTGCCCATTGTCATTTCTTCCTGTTCTGAAATTCTGATCTCACATCAAGCTGTTCCTTTCTATTGTCTCATAATTCTTAGGTTTCCTGTCATACCTTTCTCTCTTAGCAGTTCATCTCTTTAGGAGTTAGTATCCACTAGCTGTCCCACAGAAGAAAGATCTCCTGGAGAGATTCAACAGTATTGGAGACCCAAAAGGGCAGTTCTGTTGTTCTGTATTGTTGCTCTGAGTCAAAATTCACTCAATGGCAGTTGAGTTTAGGGTTTGGGGGATAGCAATATTGAGGGCAGTTTTGTCTGGTATTGTCACTTGTTTATTAATGATTTGGTGGCCTACAAATGGATAGTAACTCTCTCCCAGGAGGTGTGGCTACAGGAGGTACAGAAGAAGTGGAATCATGTGGGTATGGTTGCTGTCTCACAAGGAGTGGAACAAAGAAGGGGGGGGGGAGTTCATTCCTTTTCTCTGCCTCCCCAGCCCTCCAGGAACATAAGTGTCCTTTGATAACTAAAGAAACCTGGGGAAGCTAGTAAACAATAGAATGAAAAAATAATAACTTGGACATAGTGGCACTTTTCGAATTTGTTCTCAAATGTTGTAGTTAGATTTTCTGTGCCAACATGGTTCCTATAGGAATATGTGGACTGAGGTTAGCCTGTCGCTTAATTGGACGGCAACCAAGATAAAATGGCTTTCCAAGGCCAGCCTCCTTCTTCTCTCTATGGAGGCAGACTATTCTCTCTCTCCTTTCACCTGCCTGTTGACAAGCCTTGTGGAGTCACACCGACACTTGCTTCCACTGCCTCAAGATTTTGCACCCACTGACCTATGATCTTCCTGCATTTTGCATCACTGCATGTACTGCGTGAGTCTTTAGAGGGATTTATGGAATAGTATCAGACTTATTGGCAAATGACTTGATCTGGACTGGACTGGGATGTTTTCCTGATATGTAACTACTTCTTGATATAAAACTCTTTCTTGCACATTTATGAGTGTCACTGAATTTGTGTCTCTAGTCTACACAGCTTAACACACCAACTATACGGGGTGACAAGGGACCTGGTGCTGTGTGTTCTGCTAGTTTGATGAGGCAGGGTCCAAGCACCTCCAGACTTGAAGGTGCAAAGTCTGGCACCCAGTTCACTAAATTCCAGCTTTAGGCAGAACAGGGGCTGCTGGGAATGGGGAACTGGGCATAGAAGGGCATAGAATGTCACCAGCCTTTGGTGGGTGAGGCAAAAAGCTGACCACATTTCTGGTCAGCTGAGCAACTGCTTGAGCTTTAAGAAACCAAAGGACAAGGAAAGACCTTACTTTTGTTGTTGCCGGCCGCTGGTGAGGAGCCCACTGCCTGGATGGACTAGTGCTTACGGAAATGAAAGATGGTTGTGCTGTGTCTGACGAGCCAATAACTTACTCTCCTTTCTTCTTGCTGACCACTTATATTCGACTTCTAGTTGGTATTTAATCCATTTTTCTATTCACTCCTCAAAAGCTCAGGGTTCTAGGATTATCCCTCTTCTCCTCCAGTAGGTCGCTGGTGTCTACATGTACAGCGTCCATGTCATTTGTTTGCCTTGCCTGGAACTCCTACTACTTTAAGCCCAGAAAAAATGTCACCTTATTTTTAGCTCTTAGCAATTCCCTCTAGAGGTCCTTATTTGGGATGTCAGGAATCCCAACATGAGAGCCAACACCCAGCCATAGAGCAGCTCTGGGCAATTCCTGAAGAGAAAGGGTCTCCTCGTGATGCTGAGGACTCGGCAGATGGTGACCCTGCCGATACCTTTCCCCTTTCTTCTTCAGAGGCTCTCCTACAGCTTCTGTAGCTTCATGTGATGGCCAGGATGCTATTTATAAAACCAACTCAAACAGTATTTGGCAACACCAGTTATGGGGAATGATACCATTAACACACGTATGCACAGAAATGGGCTTTATTTTTCCATGAGCACATATGTAAACATAACAGAGCGAGGCATTGAAGGAAGCACAGGAAACTCACAACAGTGCTTACCTCAAGGGAGGGACTGGGGTTGGGAGGGGTGGGGACCAAGTGTATTTTTACAATATCTGATTGAATTATTGATTGGGGGAAAATATGTACTCTATCTTGGGGGCATTTTCAAATTCATGTAAAAAGAAAAAAGCTCATTGAAGCAGAAATATCAAGTAGCAGTAGTATTTTAAATATTAATGATTGAACATACAGTGAGTGAAAGTTAGCTTCTGAAAATGGCAATGGACAGAAGACACAGCCTATGAGAAATCTTTACATAGCACCCTCCAGCAGGTCCTTCAACGTCAAACAGCTTCTCCCCCAGGCCCAGCCCTCCCCTGCAGACCTCATGTCTTTAGCTTTCAGACAAGCCACCTTCCAGGACTTTGTAAGAATGTGGGAGAATTGGTCCTTACAAAGATACAGTTATGGAAACAATGACATGAAATTACGTGCTTTAACCTAAATGTACTCTTTTCTCTCCCACCTCAAAGCTGTGGGCAGTTCAATTCTCGACTGTGACCACAGCATCCAGTGCAGCAATTCTCAGGGGTGAGTGGATGCAAAGTAAAAGGACCTCTGCCCACTTCCAGGAGTCTGCCTAGCCAGCTCAAGGGATGTGTTGGGCAAAAAGCAAGCAAAAACCATTCAATTGTAGGCCTGAATTTTAATAAAGTCATCCATAAAAAAATATCGAAATAAAGCTATTTTTGATGATGCAGTATAAGGCCCAATCCATTTTTGAGATGGACCCTTTGTCATAAAATAGCACAGACTTGACAATGCGGGGTCTGAACAGTGGGATCAAATGCTTGCTCATCTACTTTTTAGTTCTGACTTTGGCAGACTGTTGCCCCTCTCCGACTGAGCGGCAGGCTCCCATCACGAGCACAGTAACCCATGGCTTCCTCGTTGGGCTTGTAGAAAGGAGCAGCTCTGTGGGAGAAACTCGTAGGCGGTTAGTCCTGGAAACCCACAAGGGTCACTGTGAGTCAGCAATGATTCAATGGCATAGAGGTTTGGGAGGGTGTGTTTTGAGAAGTGATTGGGAGGAAATGTATGTCAATTTGTTGACAAAAGTCATAGCCTTAAATTCTATGGAGCAGCGATCTACACTGCCTCTCATCCAGATATTGGCTTTTAATTCATTGGCTGTGCTGCAGTTTACATGGAAGAAGTCATTCATTTTGAAAAATGTTATCATTCTCTCTCGGGTTTCATTTCTATCACCAAAACCCTATTGTCCAACTATTGATCATCTTCCTTTGGTTGCTGTGGCTTTCAGAGTCCATCTGTCAGTAATGATCAATGGATCTTGATTGCAAGTTTGATCCATTTTAGGCAGAAGGTAATAGAATATAAGAAGACTCATTGCTGAGCCCCGGTGGCGTAGTGGTTGTGCACGGAATGGTGGCCCACTGGGATGGAGGTTCAATGCCAGCAGCTGCTCCACAGGAGCAAAGGCTGGGCCTCCTACTCCCACCACCAGAGGGCAGTGATGCCAAAACAAACAAACAAACAAAAGAAGACTCATTAATGACATTTCTTGTGAGCTGCTTCTTGGCAGACCGGGTAGAGGACCCTGTGGGTTCCTGTGTAAACCTAAAACTTCTAACTTTCATAAAACTTGCTTGGACCACAAAATAAAAGAAGACTTATTAATAACCTGGGATATACAAATTATACATCCTTGCTTGCTAAAAGTGAAGAGTGCTTGCAAAGGTTACTTATAAAGATCAAAGACTGCAGACTGCATTAAAAATTAAAACTCAAAGAAAACAAAAATACAATTGGACCATAGACAACATCATGCTAAACCAAGAACAGATTGAAGTCATGAAGCATTTCATTTTACTAAACAAATGAAATCCCCAATCATGGGCACTGCAGTCAAGAAATCCAATGACAGGCATTGGGGTCTTGTTGTATAAGACCTCTTTAAAGTGTTAAGGGGCAAAGATGGAACTCTAAGGAAGCTGTTCCCAACCTGTGGGTCTCGACCCCTTTGGGAAGGGTCAAATGACCCTTTCACAGGGGTCGCCCAATTCAGTAGCAAAATTAGTTATGAAGTAGCAAGGAAGTAATTTTATTGTTGGAGATCACCACAACATGTGGAACTGTATTAATGGGCCGTGGCATTCTAAAGGTTGAAAATCACTGCTTTAAGGGCTAACATGCATGTGGCCATTGTTTCTGATTCATACGTCATCTTGTTCAAGCTGGACAGTGCCTAAAGATGAGTGAAGAAGTGTTGGTGCATTGAAGTATGGTGTTGATCAAGAATATTGACAGTCCTATGGAATGCCAAAACAAACAGATATGTCTTGGAAGAAGTACAGGCAGACTGTGTCTTAGAAGCAGGGATGAGGAGGCCTCTTGCCATGTACCTTGGACATCTCATAAGGAGAGACCAGGCTCGGAAAGGACATCATGCTTAGTAAAAGAGAGGATCAGTGACTAGAAGGAAGGCCCTCAAGGAGAGTGATATGGTAGCTGCACCAATGAGCTCAAATATAACGATCTGATGGTAGATTAGAGCGAGGCAGTGTTTCCTTCATCTGTACACAGGGTTCCTATGCAGTGAAACGGGCTCGCAACATGCTACAATTTGGCGATGGGTTTGGCAAAGAAAAGTTTTAAGACCTCAGACTTCTAGCCCAAGTCATTGTAACCCTGCTTTTATCCCAGAGGTTGAAGACTGCGCCCTTAACCATGTATATTGTTTTTCAGAAGGCTCTGGGAGACAGTCTCCGCAGTGGGAGTGGGACTGGGGCTGGGGTGGTAGAAGGCTGTGGCCCACCAGCTGCCGCAAGCTAACCGAGCTGCTTTGGGTGTGTTGCAGGGATCATGTACCGCAAGTCCTGCGCGTCGTCTGCGGCCTGCCTCATCGCTTCGGCCGGGTACCAGTCGTTCTGCTCCCCGGGGAAGCTGAACTCCGTGTGCATCAGCTGCTGTAACACCCCGCTCTGCAACGGGCCCCGGCCCAAGAAAAGGGGCAGCTCGGCCACAGCGCTGAGCCCGGCGCTGCCCACCACTGCCCTGCTCCTCAAACTAGCCCACCTTTTGGTACACTGCTGAAGGAGCCTCCCAGGCCACCCCCACCCGCCCGCTGCGCCTTGCCCCTCCTCCGGCCACGTTCTTCTGGGGTCCCTGTCTTCTGGGTAAGGGGGGTAGGCTGTGCCCTCTTTTTGTTGCTGTTCCCTTGCGAATAATAAGGAGCTCGGGGTCAACCCTTCTTGTAAGCTCGGAATAAATGCCATCTGGCTGAGTTCTCAGGGTGAGCCAACACGCCCTGCAGCCCCCGAGGACCCGGAGCGAGCGCAGGCCTGGGCGCTGGAAGCGGCTCGCAGAGGACAGTCCCCCAGCGTCGGCCGTGCTTCCCACGCGCAGGCTGCGGGGGAGGGCCGCGGGCGCAGTCACGGCTCCCCCTCTCCCTCGGCCTCCCCCTTCTCCCGGGGCTCGCACGCCCGCGCACAGTTGACTGCTGCCGCGGCGTCCACGGGCTTCGCCCCTGACTCCGGCTCCAGGGAAGTGAACCTCACTTGGGCGGGCTGCGGGGCGGCCTGGAAAGTGCTCAAGACAACCTTGGCGGGCCGCCTGGCGGACGAGCGTCGCCAGGAGGAGCGGACGATCAGGCGGCGCGAGGAGCGGGTGCTGTCGGCGGGCGCGCGCAGCGGAGCGCGCAGCCACTTGTCGTGGTTGGCGTGCTGCAGCGTCAGGCGACAGCACAGCACCTGCCAGAAGACGCTGCGGAACTGCTGCGAGGACACGTTGTAAAGCAGCGGGTTGACCACGGAGCTGAGGTAGAAGAAGGTGTCGGAGAAGGGCAGCAGGATCATGTACGCTCGGAAGTAGGCCTTGGTCCAGTCGTGCTTGGGTTTGGAGGCAGCCAGGATCCTGCGAATCTGATTGGGCATCCAGCACACGGCTAAGGTCACCACGATCAGCCCTAGGCAGGGGAAGGGGGTGGGGGAAGGAACAGAGAAAGGACATA
>PVJH01018042.1:0-46232 GCA_004026705.1 Nesogale talazaci | reverse complement strand
TTCTTCTCAAGGTTACCTATAGTTTGCTGTGATCCACATTGGTAAATGCTGTAGCATAGTTAATAAAGCACAAGTAGACAAATTTCTGGTTGTGACATCATCCATCTGATGTCCACGTTATTCCTTATTTCACAGCCTCTTCTAAATCCAGCCTGAACCTCTGCTACCTTCCTGTCACTGTGCTGGTACAAATATTGTCGGACGATCTTCAGCAAAGTTTTACTTGCGCATCACCTCAATAATGTTGTTCTATAATTTGAACATTATGTTGGGTCACCTTTCTGTTGGGTCACCCATGGGTACAAATATGTATTTCTCTAGTCAGTTGACCAATGACTGTCTTCCAAATACTCTGGCATAGAGATTAAGTGCTTCATCAGCTTTTTGAATTATTTCTATTGGTATCCCATCAATTCTTGGAATTTTGTTTTGTCTAATGAATTTTGACCTTTTAAAAAACAAACAGAAACGGGCTGAGTCTCGGTGGCATAGTGGTTGAGTGCAGGACTGCGACCCATTGGCTTGGCGGTTCAAATCTAGCAGCAGCTCTCTGGGAGCAAGGTTGGGTAGCTCTCACGACCACCAGAGGGCAGTGATGCCAAATACATGAACTTCAATAAACAAACAGAAACATTTAAAAATCAGAGCAGCTTGAACTTCTTCCACACTCTTGTTTCTTGTTTATGTGCTGCCTCCTCAAATGGTGGAATGTTGACTATTGCTTTTTGGCATAGTGATTCTGTGTATACTTTGCATCTTTGTTGATATGTTCTGTGTAATTCAATATTTTGTCCAAAACATTTTTCAGATTGTAACTGAAGGCTAGTGTTTTCTCTTGAACACTTTTAGCTTAACCTTGATAAGTGTTTTCCCTTGTGCTTGTCCATTTATAGGTTTTACATATTTCATTATAATATTTGCCTTTGTCTTCTTTAGCTGCGCTTTGAAATTTTCTATACATCTCTTTGACTTCCTCCTTTCTCCCATTTGCTTTACCTATTCCAAAATTAAGAATGTTTCAGTTTATTTTGTTATTCAATTTGAAGTCTTATTCTATCATAGACAGCACTGTACTTCAATGATGAACTTTGCAATATTCTTTTGACAATGCTTTTTTTGACAAAGCCATTTGTCTCAATTGTTTTATACCTTGTACAGTAAATTATATAATTATATTATTTTTGATGCAAAATGGCCAATACCACCAGTCCATTTAAGTTCACTAAAATCTAAGATATGTATCTTTGTGTTTCAACCCATTTTTGAAAATATTTTAACAAACCGAAGAGTTCACTTTGCTTTTCTAACTTGTCTTCTTTAATAATTACATAGGAAACCATATCCTAGCAAAATCTGGCTTTTACTTTATTTCGTAAATAAGTATCCCATGGGTCCTAAAGGAGAGGACCATTGTGGTAGAGTAGGGAATGAGTTGGACTGCTCACCTCAAACTAAGTGCCTGCAAACCACCAGAGGCTCTGTGGGAGAAAGATGGTATTTTCTGCTCCAACACAAATGCTTAGCCTAAGAAATCCTAGGGATAGCATGAATTGGAATCCACTCAATGACAGTGGTTTTCAGTTTGAGCCTAAAGTCTTCTTATGGCCCCAAACATAGATTGGTAAACAGTTGAGTTCATATCTCAAAAAAAAAAAAAACACATACACACCCACATGCAGCACAAAGAAGTAGAATTTAACCAGTTAATCAAGTGCAGTGCTTTCTAGGAGGCTGTGTGAAAAATTAATAATAGGAACACTTTTATTGGAAGCTGCATTTTAAGAAATCACATTTCTATTAGTGTCTGCATTTTCCTTCCCCATAAATTCCTCCACTTAGATCTCAAGGTCTAAAATTATATGGGGGAGGAGGGTAAGAACAACCACAAAAAATTTTTTAAGTCTTCATTGGGCATACTGCTGTCTAACCATTGTCACTGACAAGCCTGAGTGAGAATGTGTCATATGAGATTGGAATCATAACTGTGAAGAAAAGTACTCTGAACACTTCATGTGAGTGTTAATGCTACAGAAGCATTAACCTATTCTGGCGATGCATCCTCAGAACATATGTCCAGTCTCAAAGACTACTCCCTGAAACATACCCGCATTGAACTGAAGCAAGGTGACACATTCTCATCTTCCAAAGAACTGTTAACATGACATTTTCAGGAACAGGAAACACACTGGAATTTGCGCTTTGGAGATGTGAATCTCTCTTCTCGTGCTCTCGGTACTAAAAGGACACAGACGGTACTGAAATATCCCAAGTGTCATCACTTCCTGGTGAGACTAGCACATATTTGAGTGATTCCAGACACTCTACTAAGACACTTCTCTGAATGAAACTCTGTTGGTGAAATATGAACCCAAGTCTAGTTCTCATATAAAACTCTTTTGATTTCTTTTTGAAAACCCTATGCAGTTCTGAACTGTGAAGAAGGAATATAATTTTCTAGCCAAAACACATTCAAAGGTAGAGTGAGTACAAATGGAAGAGAAGGAACGCAGAAATGTGCGCCTTGCAATCTTTCACAGTCTCCCCCCTGAGCCCAAGGTTCTTCCTTTAGGTATCCCTTGTGAGGCAAGCAGCTTACCTTACATCTAGGCAAGAAGCTCCCCTAAACTACTATGAACTTGGATGAAAAACACTGGCATTATAGGTATTTTACCTCTGAAACAGGCCAAATGGTTCTCCTTTCAAGTTGACTTTCATCCCAAGAGAATGAAACAAGTCAAAATATTCAGGATAATATACCTAATTTAGCTCATTCTATATAATTCCAGAAAAGCTTTTTGGTGGTAAGGGTACAAATGGTTTAATTGCTACACAGAAAAAGATGCTGTGGATTGTAGTAAGATCAGTGAAGAAAGTCCTGAAAAACCATGAAAAAAAATGCAAGCATTTGCAAAATAAATTCACTTGAATTGATGGTATAGTGTATAGGTACCATTGCAATGACTGTAACCAAACTCAGAAAGAACTGCCAATTATAATGAATTCTTAGGAATAAAACAAAGGAAAATGTTTTCACCTTCAGAAGAGAAAGGGCTTGGTATTGGTTTCTAATAGTTGAAGCCCTGAATTTGCAAGCAATAAGTACTTGTAGCAGGTACTAGAAAATAATCTCCCCCTCTTACTACCTCTGTCTCAAATTGTCTTTCTCCCACTTTCTCCATTTTTCTTTCTGTAGAACAAAAAACTGTGTAGTCTACAGATATGCAGGAGTACCCATAAGTTGCCTTTTCTGCCTCCTCCACTGCCAAAACAGTAAAATAGGTGGAATTAAGTTCTACAAAGTTTTAAACTTTTCTATCATTTTGAAACAGTCAACTTAAAACACCCAATTCAATTTATTTTTCTTGTTAGCCCTTGACCTTGGAATCCATTTATCTTTATTTTATCAGATAGGAAGCTAATACTTGTTTACAACATCAAGTATATTTTAATAAAATAAAATCCCTTGATGGCTAAAAAGTAATGAATTCAGTACTCATCAATAGTTTTTATAAGGCTTTCAATGACTTAATAGCCATAGGTTGAGGGAAAAAACATGGTTGCAAAAATAAAATCAAACAAAATTCTCTCTGCTCCAGAAAGTTTGTTTTACCAGGTAATCTATTGTGATGATATTGCTAAGACTGATGTGCCAAGATATTAAAAATATAATTGTTAAAGAAAGATTTGAGGTAGCGGGGTTGCAAGAGGGTTAGCCAAAAATGATATAACAAACCCTTTTAATTAAACATTCAAGCAAAGATGTCTACCTCAGTGACAGGAAATGTGTTAATATAAAAAAATCTAAAAAAATAAAGATCTAAAGGATATGGACTCTACAATTCAGAGACCAGATAAATTACTCCCTACCAAAATATCCAACAGCATTTCTCAAATAGTCTTATATTAAATGTTCTGTCTTAAATACAGAACACAAATTTATATCTAATATAGAAAAGTGCCAGTCTCCTAATTTATTTCTAGGGTATAGATATTAGAAAAAATAAAACTAGTATTCCTATTATGCAAAATATTTGTCAAAAAACTCAATATTACTTCTAGCATCTGAATACTTTTCAAGGAATATAAAAGGCATAAATTATTCTCTTTCTTTAAAGAAATTATTTTTAATATTCTACATGTAAATATAATGTCTTTAAAATGGCAAATGAGATGACAAAATGGAAAAATTCACATTTATGCTTTTATAATTAGAAGAGTTTTTGACAATGAATTTTTAAATGGTGCTTTTTCATGATGTATCCCTTGTCAACCATTCCTATTTTTGTGTTAATTAACTAGAAAGTAAAATATAAAATTAACTGCCAGAATCCAACAAATCAAACATAGAACAAAATTTTTGCTGTTTTGGGCAAGTTTTGTAAGCAGCTTTAACTATATTCATAGATATCAAAAGTTGTGAATAAGCCTTCCTCCAACCATAATGCTACATTCTTCTTTTGTGGTTTGAAATTCCCAAGTCAATTTTAATTGATCTGTAAAACTTGTGTAAAGCAGAACAAAATGATGATCAATTCCTCTGCTAATTTTACAACAGTTGTGTTTCCGTTTGTTATTGTAACAACTATGTCAATCCATCTCATTGAATATGATTCTTTTTTTTTTTCCTGGTGGGGGCATTGGGTGTGTGTGTTGGGGGTTGGTGGTGCTGACTCTTTACTTACCAAGCACGGTACCCTTTGGGAACTGTTTCCTTTTATTGGACTACTCACTGGACTGCTAACCACAAGGTCAGTGGTTTGAGTTGACCAGCTGCTCCACCAAAGAACGATGAGGTTAGTTACTCCTGTAAAGACACAACGTCTCTGAAACCCAAGAGTGCAGTTTGATGCTTACTATAGGGCCAGGGTGATTTGGAATTGATTCAGTGGCAGAGGCCTTGTTGTTGTTTTGGTCCAAAATATGTGAGATGAATTCCATTGATGCTCACTTTTTTTTTGATGATCACTTCTAAGGTATATTCTGCTTATATTCCAAGACAGATTTGTTTATTTCTTTTTTGAGACTTCAAGGTATATTTAATATTCTTCATCAATACCATTATTCTTCTGGTTTCCTCATTCATTATATACTTTTCACATGAATATGAGGTGATTAAAAATTCTATGGTCTGGGCTAAGTACACATTGATCCACAAAATAACCTTTGATTTTCTACACTTTTGTAAAGGTCTTTTATAAAAGATGGTCCCAATGCAACACATTATCTGATTTCATGACTAATACAGCCATGGTTGTTAATCATGGATGCACATGAAAGGAAATCCTTTAGAACTTTAGTATTTTTCCATTTCTTATGTGTTTATTTACTGTCTAGCTATGAAGATTTTCTTATTTTTTATGATGAAATATAGTCATTGTGAAGGCTATTGTCTTTGTTCTTCATCAGTAAATGATTTAAGTTGTTTTCCATTTCATAAAGCAAGGTTGTGTCAACTTTCACAGATTATGAATGAGTCTTTATGCAAATTTGATGCCATGGTCTTAGTCTTATCAGCTAGATTCTCATATTAATCTCTCATCATAGATTGAATTACTCTAAAGATAGGATACAACCCTATCACCCATATACCTTGAAATGCATCTTTTCTTATAAAAAAGCTGTACAGTATTACCTTGTTGCCTCGAAATGATTTCCTCATACTCTATGTACATGTTTCTCATGAGCACAATCACGTGTTCTGGAGGTGCCATTCTTATAGATATTAGCAATTTTCTATGCTGCACAAAAAGTGAATGCCTTTGTATAGTCAATATGCACAGTAAGTAAACAACTTTCTGGAATACTCTGCTTTCACCAAAAAGTCATCTGACCACCATAAGCAGTCCATACACCTGGTCACTATAACTGCTTTTGAATTACCCTTAGCATAATTTTACTTTTATATTAATGATTTTATTAGGTTATCCTTTATTACTAATGGTAACTTTTCTTTGGAATGGGTACATCTATCAATCTCTTTTAGTCAATTAGTCAAGAAGCTGCCTTTCAAAGTTCTCATCATAGATAAGTAAGCATTTAAAACATTGAAGTGATTTATCAAAGCATCTCAATTAGCATCCTATCAATTCCTGGAGCTTTATTTTTCACTGATATTTTTAGTTAAATTTGGACTTCTTTCAAAAGTACTATCCGTTCTTAATCATATACTATTTTTTGAAATGGATGTCAATCAATTCTTTTTGGTGTAGCATCTCTGCTCCTCTTACCAGCTTCTTTTTATTCTTCCATTTTTTAAAATATTTTTCCCCCACAGGATCCTTCATTTTTGAAATGTAGGTTTGAATTTTTTGTTCTTTCAATTTTAGAAATTACTAGTGAGTTTCATTCAAATTTGAATGGCTAGCCACTTATAAGCTCCTGCAGTTCTATCCAATTAATTTATTAAACACAATCTATTGTACAAAATATTTTGCTATAATCATGTTTACAAAATTATTATTAAATTATGTTGATAAAGAATCAACAGAATATAAAAGGTTTAATTCATAAATATATTTATTTTATAGCATGTTATTAATAGAAATGTTTTTATAACTTTACTTTTGATAAAATAAAAAATAATAAATTGAATAATTAGGGATGAATAATGCAAATGTTTTCTTATTTTCTTTTAAAGTCACACTGTTTTGAATTTATTTATCTATAAATCATGCTGCAAACATAGTATGTATTGGGAATAGTATATTCAGATTAAACAAAAAGGACTCAATTTATGCAAGGTTAAAATCATAGCCTTTTACAAAAAGAAAGCATTTCTGTATTTTAGAATATTGAGTGATAACCTGAGCAGTTTTGTCAATTAACTTTGAGTCATGGAATGTCAGCTTTTAATTGATTCTTAACTTTCCCATGTATAAAAGAAGATATTCATGGTATATCTTTAATGGAAAAATGAAGGATTCTGAGCAACACAGTTGTGAAAACCCTTGACAGCTAGCCTAAAGGTCAGAAGTCCAAACTCACAAGCTCCTTCATGCTTGAAAGATGAAGCAATCTTTCTCTGTCAAGATTTGCAAACTTGGAAACCCTATGAGACAGTCCCACTTGGATTTGCAAGGTTGAGAGTGATCAGAATTGTCTTTCTAACTGTGGATATTTTACTTAGAGATGAACAGCTTTGTCAAAAGATAAAAAGGCCAAGCTTTTAGTCAGTCTAAGAGAGTGAAAAGGTACATTGGAGAATTTCAAAGCTGTATGACTTCAGGAAAATACATCTCTGTACACTCATCTATAAAGAAAACTCAAGGCAGAGCAAGTAGGTTAAATAATTAACACTTAGATGAAAATTTGAAGCATTAAACTCAGCAAGAATAACCTTTGAAGATAAATCTGGCAAGCTACTTCTAAAATGTTGCAGCTTGAAAACACTGCTGATGGGACTGTGGAAAATCATGATACATCTTTAAGAAGTTGGGGTGTTAGAGCTTTGAAGGTAAACAAGAAACAATAGCTAACAAGCAACAATACCCACAGAGAGAAAGCACACCAGCCTGTGTGATCATGAGGTATTGGCAGGATCAAATATGAGGCATCAAAAACAAGAAATCATGTCATTGTGAATGAGGAGGAATGCTTTTGGGAGACCCAAAACCCATCTGTAGGCAACTGGACATCTCCTTGCAGAAGGGTCATGGGGAGGAGACATGGCAGTCAATGTACAGTGTAGCAAAGATGAAATATGCAACTTTCCTCGCTAGTTCTTAAATGCTTCCTCTCCACCACTATCATGACCCATTTCTACCTTACAAATCTGACTAGACCATAGGACATACACTGGTACAGATAGGAACTGGAAACAGGGAATCCAGGACAGATGGTCCCTTCAGTACCCATGGTGAGAGTGGTGACACCAGGAGGATAGAGGAAAGGTGGGGTAGAAAATGGCAACGGATGATAAGGAGCTATATACAACCTTCTTCTTGGAGAATAGACAATAGAAAAGTGGGTAAAGGGAAATGTTAGATAGTGTAAGATATGAAACAATAATAATAATTTATAAATTATCAAGGGTTTAGGAGGGAGTGGGAATCAGGGAGGGGGGGAGATGAGGAACTGATACCAAGAACTCAAGTGGACAGCAAATGTTTTGAGAATGATGATGGCAGCAAATGTACAAATGAGCTTGACACAATGGATGGTTGTATGGATTTTGATAAGGGTGTAAGAGCCCCAAAAAATGATTTTTCAAAAAGAAATACTTGGTACCAGATCCCTCAAGTACTCCGTCCCACTGACTTTCATTATCCCAATTCTGCCAGACAAATTTGGCTAGACAAGGGAATGCACATTGGAGTTGAAAACATGGAAATCTAGGATAGATAATCCCTTGAGACTAGTGGGAAGTGGTGACACTGGGGATGGGGTGGAGGGATGGTGGAATAGAAAGGGGGAACAAATTCTTGGATCAACATGTGACCTCCTCTCTGGGGTGTGGACAAGGGGGGCAATGAGTGAAGTGACACATTAGACAGTGTAAGACATGAAGAGGTAATAGCAATTTGTAAGTTATTGGAAGTTCATGAGGGAGGAGAAAGGGGAAGGGGAAATATGGGGAGTTGGAATTTAAAAAAATAAAGAATTAGAGGAAAGAGAGGAAGAGGACCTTATGCCAGAGGGATTCAAGTAGATAAAGTAGATGAATGTGGCAACATGTGTACAAAAATGCTTAAGAAGCCTGACGTATTAAATGTGGTAAGAGCCCCCAATAAAGTCTATATTTAAAAAAAGGACTTGGAGATAGAGATATCACTTTAATAATGAGCACAAAAGTAGCAACGATTTTTAGTATGGTGCACTTTTGGACATTATTCGGTTGTATCATACAAAGGTTAGCCATGAGACAAAACTGACTCTATAGCATAATATGTTTCTTAATCTCTTTTACATCCCATCTTAGAAACTGATTTTATCAAGGTAGATATTATTCTCCAATGATACTAAATTTAATTTATGAGCACATCTAAGTTTATCCATGATTTTGGTTTTTATAATTTGGTTTAACACTTCTCTTTCCTACAGAATGCTCACTGCCATCATGATGATTCTGACTCAGTCACTATTTAGTTCATATGAGAATTATTGTTTGATGTCATCCATTCAGTTCCAACCCATAGTAACCCTATGCAAAACACAACAAAACACTTCCTGGTCCTGTGCCACCCTCACAAGCATTCTTGTGCTTGAGCTTATTGTTGAACGCACTGCATCAATAATCTGCTTCAAGGCTTCTTCTTTCACATGGGCTCTCCACTTTTGAAAGCATGATGTCCTTCCCCACAGACTGGTCTCTCCTAACAACATGTAAAAAATAGGCAAGATAAAGTATCTCCATCCTTGTTTCTGAGGAGCACTCAGCTCATCTTCCAAGAGAGATTTGTTTGTTCTTTTGTCAGATCATGATACTTTAAATATGCTGTGTTAGTTCAAGTAGACTAGAGAAACAAATCCATAGATACCTTTATATGTATATAAGGGACAGTTTTATATAAAGGGTAACTTAAAGCATCCCAGGGGCTGAGCCCCAGTGGCATAGTGGTTGTGTGTGGGACTGAGGCCCACTGGATTGGAAGCTCAAATCCACCAGCAAAGCTGGGCCTCCTACTCCCACCACCAGAAGGCACTGATGCCCCCAAAATAAAAAAAAAAGAAAACATTCCAACCCAGTCCAATCCAAGGCTTTAAGTCTCATATAATCTGATACATTTGACAGCATTCTATAAAGTCCTCTTCAGACTAACGAAACACATGCAATGGAACTGAGTGCAGGACAATAAATAGATTCAAAGTCAGTGGCAGTAGAAGCATCTCAGTGCTGGCAGGGATTCTCCATGTGGCTCTTCCAGTGTTCAGGGCTCTGTCAGGATAGGTCCATGTGACTCTCCTGAGGGATATGTCCTAGGAAATGAGCAAAGAGAAAGTATCTCTCATCTCCACAAAGGAAAATAAGGATTTCCCAGAGCACTTAGGAGGCTATGCCCACACAGAGGGCTCATTGGCTATAATCTGACTGACAGACTAGACTCCATCCCTACACATTTATCCTTAAATTGAAAACCATATAACTACCGCAGACCACTCCTTGTCAATTTGCCACTTTCACATAGCTTCATAACCATATGTAATTTTCAAACAAACAATAATAAAATCTTATCTGTACCTAACACGATAAAACTAAAATGCAAACAGTTCAACGTGTGCCACCCTCATTTAGACATAGGATTTTATGAGCAAACAAAACAAAAATATCCCATTCCTAACAATTGCAGTTAAGTAACACCTATACCTTGATCATAAGCCAACCACTTCATGGCTTTATCCCTCCAATTTTGAGTATCAAATTTCTATATTGCCCACTTACATCAGCCCAGTGCTCTGAGGAGACAATCATATTTTTCAGCATGAAGAATCTTCATTCCAGATGGAATCTTGTGAAGTCTGTATCTATAAGCAAAGTCAAACCAGGTTAGGCCACTCATAAAGTGAACAGCATTATGTACCAGTCTAGAGATTCAGAAAATCTCTTTATTTGGTCAGATTCTGGCCACCTCAGTGTGGGTTGCCTCTCTTAACCTCACAAGGGTGTCCATCGGTCACCTTGCCTTGGACTATGACCCCATCACGAATTCTCAGCAACCCAATCGTCTTGTGCTAGGTCATGAATTTCAGACCAGTCAACCCACTCTTGTTTTTTCCTCTAGTTCCTATAAATCAGGTCCATAGATATCAGTGGCCAGACTCAACCAGTCTCTCTATTGCTGCTTTTCTCCCACTTCCACTCAACAAGTGGAGGAAGGTCATACTTAGCAAGCATTTCAGCCTGCCCACAAGCTTCCTTTAATGTTCATTCATGGAGAGGAGTTTTCTTCATTGCTCCAGATTTTTTCAAGTTCTGACCAAAATTGCTAAAATTCAAACTGCAAATCTAAAAAGTTCATTTTCTCTTAATCTTCAATCTTGTCCCCAGGCAAGTCTCTGGGAATACAAATGTCCTGAGCACTCAAAAACACTGGGTGGGGCTTATCTTTTCAGAGCCTTCTCTGCAGGTGTGTCCTAAACCCATCTAAAGATTCCATTTTAATGACTGATGACAAATGGGCTTAGAAAACTCTCTGCTTTCATACTCTCCAATAAGCATTTCTATCAATCATTTTATCAATGATCATAAACAGTGGAAATCAGTTTAAACAAAGTAGTATCAGATACTAAACTCAGTTCTTAAAACAGTCAAGTTCATTCCTTATTTAGTTTATCTAAATCCTTATCTTGACTATTCTATTTATACAAAAATATGAGATTAGGCCTCTTGGGAGTATCAAGCCAGAGTCTTGCTTTCTGTGAGCCATTTTGACCTCTGTCAACCATTTTCTCTAATGAGCATGGTCTTTTGGGTATTTCTACCACTGAGCTCAAAATATACATTAACCTATTAATTCTCACTATTTCAAACAGGAATAACCAAAGATTACAACCAAACATGATAATCAAAACTTTAAATTCCCATATACTTTGAGAAAATAGCCCAGTAAACTGCAAGGATATATCTGACTTCTGGCTAGCCAAAGAATAAACACTGCTATGAGACAGAAATCAAATAAACATCTATTCTCTGTTTTTTTGATTTGTTTCTCCAGTACCCCACTCTCTAGTCTGGGTGGGCTAGAGAAACAAATTCATAAACATGCATATGAATATAAGACAGTTTTATAGAAAAGATAATTATTCATTAAGAAAACATCCCAACCCAGTCCAATCCAATGTCATAAGTGCGACATTAGCATATATGTCCAACACCAATCAATAAAGTCTTCTTCTTATGAAACACATGCAATGATACCAAATGCAGAATGATCACAAATCACAGAATATAAAGTCTTGGGGATCCAGTTATGTGCAAACATCTCGACACTGACGGAAGTCTCTTTATGGTTTCTCTGGCTTCAGCGGTCTGGTTGCATCAGGGTAGGTCCATTTGTGTTTTCAGCTGCAATTTCTCCCTGGGAAGTCAGCACAGAGAGGGAGGTGTCTCCCACGTCCAACGAGAAAGTATCACCTTTCTCAGAATTCTCAGAATTCCATGCCCACATAGAGAACTGATTTGCTATGAAATGACTGACCGGTTAACTCCACTCCTACATGCTTATTCCTTAAATTGAAAATTATATAACTATCACAATGACCTTATTGATTTGTTCTTTGGTTATTGAGTCTGTTCAAATTCTTAATGTCCATATGCAACAATTTAAGAGTGATTGATTTTCTAGTATTTTGTCTGTGTACCCAGGTTACTGAACATGTGAGCATGCAGTCTTCCATAGTACTGTGCTATTAACCTTTTTATTTCATTAGTATCTGTATGAATTTCCCTGTTTCACCCCTAATTCTTGATAGTCATTTGTTTTTTCTTCTCCCTTGTGAAGTTTGTTAGCATTTTGTCAATTTTATTAATCCTTTCAAAGAATCAACTTTTTTTTTCATTATTCTTCTGTTTCCATTTCATTTATTTCTGCTCTTATTTTTATGATTTCTTTTCTTTTGTTGGGGGATGGATTATGTTGTTGCCTCTATTCTAATTGTTGGAGATGCTATGTTAAGGAGCTAACCATGATTCCTTCATCTTTATTCATGTGTGTATTTATTACAATAAAGTGATCTCTGATAACTGCTTAGGCTGTGTTCCATGGGTTTTTGGTATGATGTGTATCATTCTCCTTAGTTTATATGAATTTTGTAATTTCCTCTCTTATTTGGATATTGCCCATTACTTTTTGAGAAGTGAATTGTTGAATTTCCAAATTTTTGTCTTTGTCTATTTTTCCTATTGTTTTCCAGCTTATTGGCGCAGTGGCCAGAGAAGATGAACTCAATGATCTCTAAGTGTTTGAATTTTCTCAAGCTTGCTTTATGTCCCAGAATGTGGTCTAGTCTAGAATATGAATCCCGTGCATTAGAGAAGAATGTGAATTTTTTTGCTGATGATGGAGAGCTCTATAAATATCTATGAGGTCAAGTTGATTGATTTTATTGTTAAGTTCTTCTATTCTTTTTATTGCTTTCCTTACCTGTTGATCTATGTTTCTTTGAGAATAGCGTACAAAAATTACCTACTATAATTGTTCACCTAGTTAGTTCTCCTTTCATTTCTTTGAAAATTTTGTTGAAGAGTTTTGAGGGTCTTTCATTGGATGCATATGTGTTAATTATGGTTATGTATTCTAGGTCTATTCACCCCTTGAGGATTTTTAATGCCCATTCTTGTATCTAGTTATCTTGTATAACTTGAGGTCCACTTTGTCAGAAATTAAAATTACCACCCCCGCTTTTAGAAAAGAATTTATTAATATTTCATTGTTACTTTGATTGCAATTTTGTCCTTCCCTTTTAAAAAAATTATTTTATTGGGGGCCCATACAACCCTTATCACAATCCATACATTGATCCATTGTGTCAATCACATTTATACATTTGCTGCCATCATCATTTTCAAGGCATCTCCTTTCTACTTGATTCTTTGTTATCAGCTTCTCATTGGGAGATGGTTCTTTATAGATCCTTATGATGGGTTTCCTCTTTCTTCCCCTACCTTACCCTTACCTGACTGGTTTCACTCCCTGAGGGATTTATCTGTCCTGAACTCCCGGTTTTTCTATCTCCTATCTCTACCCACATACATGCTCTATCTAGCCAGACTTTTTTCCCAGCACCACTTGTTGAGGTGGGCATCCGCTTTCCATCTGGCATTTTGGGGGCCCTTTCCTTATGAAAGATCAGTTGTCTGTATGATGATGATTTTATTTCTGGTTTTTGGTTGTTGTTGTTCTTTTTCATTGGTGTGAGTACCTGTCATTATCATAATACCACACTGTTTTGACTATTGAGACTGTATAACAGGCACTAACGTCTTTTTTGTTAAAGTCTGCTTGGCTATAATCTAGGTCTCTTGTGTGTTTTTCTGTCTCCTCCAGTCAGGTGGTGAAGTCTGTGAATTTGCTACTGGTTTTTCTTATATTGTCCCTAAGCTCTTATATTTCCCTTTGATGTGTGGATGTTATCTCCTCTATCATGGCACCTTCTTTCTGTATTGTTTCCCACATATCTTTTATGACTCCAAAAAGGATATTGAAAATTTGCTTCTGTGACACATCAATGTCTGCTTCTCTACCTATCATTAGGTTCAGGACCTCTTCCAACATTGTCTCTTGCTTGTCCTCACTTTTTGTTCAGGTCATGGTAGCTGTTTTCTCTTTGTATTATGTTGTTTTAGAGAAACCCAGAGCACAGGACTCTCTCTAGAAGATTTGCAGAAATGCTTATTCAAACTGCCTGAAATGAATTGCATTATGGGATTGGGTTACTACTTCACCTGCCTGTGGCTTCACTCTTTCACTAACCACCAAGTATTCTGTTATTTGGAGGGTCAGTTGGATGGTCCTCTCAGGGGATGCACGTTGGGTGGTTGTGGACCCACAAGGATGGTGCTGCTCTTGACAATCTCGCGGGAAACTGTGGTGGTGTGACCCACCGAAATTTTCTGTGCCAAAGAAGGGTTGTGTGGGTGCTTGATACGGCAGGTGTGCTGCAGAAGGCAGGTGGATGTGCCTGCTTTGGTGTAAAGCATGGCGGATTGTGGGTGGAATTTCCCCAGTCAACTAGATCACTGACGAGCTAGAATAGAGATTTCTTGTGGGGTCTCCATGTGGCTTCTCAAGTTCCAGTGCACTAGTGTGGTTCCATGTGTCTTATCATCAGTAACAACAAGCAGAGAGGTATTTATTTTGTAGTGCCTCCAAATGAGGTCATCTAGCAGTGACCTGATTGACAGGCTAAACTATACTCCTTCACTTTTAATAGTCTCAATTTGGCACCAGATTATATAACTACCACTAATTGCTTCTCTTGTTTTCTCAATTCAACTTGCTTATCTTCATTTGCTGATTAAATTTTCCATTTCTTCCATTCTATTGCTGAGATTTTTACCTTGTTTTATTTTTAAGTCTGCTGCCTAATCCATTGAATCTTGAATTCCTCTTCATGTGACTATGCTTATATCTTTCTTTTTTCATCGGTTTTCAGGATTGAGCCCTTGAATGTATTTACAACACTCAACAATATTCTGTAGTTGGCAATTGAAGGGATGCCTCTTCTGTAAAAACTGTTGTTTGGTCATCCTCAGTAATTGCTCTTTGGTCTCTTGATTTTTTTGTGATAGTTGCTTATGTTGTCTGTTGTTTGCATCACAGCATCATGGATGAATTAAGGTGCTGTGTTGGCTTTTCTGTGATTTTTAGGGAGGAGGGACTGGTTCTGTAAGTTAGAGAAGGATCAGACAGGTGTAAGAAAATAGATTGTGTATAGATGATGAGGACATATTAGTTGGGTGGAGAAATAGGATATAAGTACTCAGGGCTATCTTTTAGCCAGTATTAATTTTAGGAAACTTTCCCTGTGTGACAATTTTTAATTAGTTGGTGAAGAGAATTATGGGAGAGATGTTTTTACCTAGTAATTTAGAAGAGAATGTGTATTGTTGAGATGTAGGAAGCAGGCACTAGAGGTTGTGCTGGTTGAAGTATGAGGGATATATTACATTGACCAGAATTTCCTGTGAACCTTGTAAATTATGAAAGGGAGAGTGCTGTCCTACAGTCATTGGTGTTTATAACATGAGCCCCTTTTATAGTAGATTGCTGTACAATTCATAATTCTCCGCCCCTTACATATGGTTCCAGAGTGGATATAGGCTATTGTAGTTGATGCCTTCTTTTCAGAAGTTGATCTAGATAAGGCCAATAAGACCCCTAGTTCGCTGGCTACCTTGCCAGGAGTGGGAAAGTTGGCTGAGTAATCCTGGCATGGTAGTCCTGATACCTCTGGTAAGCAAAGGGATATTGTGTTTTTTCCTTAGGAGCCAATAGAAATAAATCTAATGACTATCTGAAGCCAGCTACACCATGAGTGTGAACTTGGTCTCTGCACCACAGGCAGGGGCAGCTCTCTCCCTAAAAAGTTGGAGTTATCTATCTGGAGCCCCTAGTGGTGCCCTTGCTATTAAGGAAGTATGCTTAGAAATGGAGTTATCACAATTGGAATTCAGATATAAGTCCATCCAGATATCCTTGTAATATCCTTGACTTACTTCCAGCATGGGGTGCAAGTAGGTGGTGTACCGGAGGGGCCAGTGGCACTGTTGGCATAGGCAGGGCACTGAGGTAGGGGTAGGGAACCACTCAAGGGATCAAGGCATGCCAGTCATTGGTATGGGAAACTCAAGGGACTGCAAAATACTTTGAGGGTTGGGGGTGGGGTGTGTGAGCAGGACTGATCACAGAGAAACATAGTGCACAGGGTTCTCTGCGGGCTGGTAGAGCAGGTACCTTCAGCTGTGTGTCACTGGGGCTGGAAAACAATAGAGATTTCAGTTCAAGTGTCTCAGGTTTGGGGAAATGCAAGGGGACACTTGCTGTGAAGGCACAGCTGTGAGGTCTGTGGGGAAAGTGCCAGCGTTCCCTGGGGCACTGAGAGATCAGGGCTAAGTCAAAATCCCCTGAATTGGCTCCCTCACCCACAGATCCAGCAACCACTCAAAGGGAAATGCAGATGTGTCACTATATAGGTGCCATCTTACCATATATCTGTTGCATTTCCATATATCACTTTTATATGTTTAGGATTTCCCCTTCTATTGAGTTTTTAAAATCAGAAATGGGTGGTGGATATTGTCAAATGCTTTTTCTGCATCTGTTGATATGATCATGTATTTTTTATCCTTTGTCTTGTAAGGTGGTGGATTGCATTGGTTGTTTTTTGAATGTTGAACCATCATTTCATTCCTGATATAAGCTCCACTGATCCATGGTGATTTTTTGTTATTGCTGTTGTTGATATATTGTTGGAATCTATTGTCCAGGATTTTGTTGATAATTTTTGCCTCTGTTTACATAAGAGGCTGTAGTTTTCTGTCTTCCTATTGTCTTTGTCTAGTTTTAGTGTCATGGCTATGCCCAGTTCATAAAATGAGTTTGGGAGTTTGCTCTCACTTTATAAATTCTGGAATAGTATATGCAGAATGACTGACAGCTTCTCATAGAATAATTTTTAGAATTTCCCTGTGAAGACATCTGGTTCTGGGCTTTTCTAGGTTGAAAGTTTCTTGATGACCTTATGTATTTCTTCTTTTGTTAAAGTCTGTTCACATTTTCTGCACCCATCTGCATTAGTCTGAGCAGATGGTGTATTTTTAGATATTCCCTCCATTTCTTTTAGACCTTCAAACTTCTTAGAGTACATATTGTCTTAGTAATGTGTTATTTTTGTTTTTCATTATGATCTGTTATGACATCAAGCTATTCATCTATAACTTTCTGTGTTTTTGTCTTCTCTCTCTTTTCCTTTGTTAGGCCACCTATTAACTTTATTATATCTTTCAAAAAACAACTTCTTGTCTGTTGACTTTTCCTGTTTATTTCCCATATGATATTTATGATTTCTTTGCTTTTCTTGGTGGATTGTTTATGTTGTTTTTTTGTTTTGGATGACCCTATTTTTGGTTGTTAAAGATGTTTTGTTCAGGTCTTGATTTTGGATTGCTCTTCTTTTTTTTTTCATGTATGGACTGATTTCTTTAAATTGCTTTGTGATAAATTCTTTTTCTGTGTCAAACATTTGGTATGTTGTGCTATAATTATTGTATGTTTCAAGGAATTCCTTGATGTCAGCCTTATTTTATCAATTACTCTGTCATTTTTAAGTTGTATGTTGTTCAGACTCTATGTCTATTTTTATGCCCCTATTGTTTCTATTTTTCTTCTCCCCTTAGCTGTATAGCTTTGTGAACTGTGAAAGATTATATGATTTCAATATTTTTAAATTTGCTGAGGCTTGCTTTATGACCTAATATATGATGTATTTTAGAATATGTCATCTATGTACTGGAAAATACTGTGATACTTTGTTTTTGTTGGTGAGATGTTCTGTAGTTGTCAAGGAGACTCAACTAGTCTAAAATTGCTCTATTTTGTGTTCATTAGCTCTTCTGTTTATTTTTTGAGGTTATTTCCTGATTATCTGTCTTCTCCTGAAAAAGAGAGTACATTGAGGTATTGTGATGGGCAGGTTTGTTAAGCCAACATGGCCACAGAGGATTGGTAGGTCTGTTGTGACAGCACAACCAATGAATACATGGTATGAATTGAAGGGCAGAGATAGGAAGGGCTCAGCTAGTCCCATGCTCTCTCTCTCTCTTGCTTTCGGATCTTCGGGCCAGACAGCTTCTTTGTTCTTCCTGTACCTCAACCTCCAAGCAACACTACCCGTGGGACACCTAATCGTGGACTGTGTTGCTGTGAGTTGAGGTGCCTTCAAACCCTACTTCGCTATGCTCCTGGGATATGCATCTCTTGTGCTGGGGACTATTGGACTCTGTCATCTGGCTGACTGTTGGTGACCTGCTCTGCTGTTTGCTGCCTGTGACCAGATATCCTGAATTGCTCTACAGAGGACTACTCAGGGGCCCTCAAGACTTGAAGGACTGCCAGTCTTCTAGCTGTCTCATGCAAGTGAGTTACACTGAGCAATTTGTACTGCTTTATAGATTACTTAACTGTTTCTTTCTTATTTTAGATATTCTTCTTTCTATATAAATATATGAAGAAAATTACCTAGTGTCCTGGTTTTATTTCTCTAGAGAACCCTCTCTGACAAAGGTATCCTACTATTAATGCTGAGCTGCTCATTTCTGTTTTCAACTCTATCAGAATTTGATTGATGTACTCAGAGAGTCTTTCATTTGTTTTACATGTACTTCTTAAGGTTATATATTTCTGGTGTGTCCATCCTTGTCTCTCATTATGTTATTCACATTGATGCCTATTTTTTCCAAGACTAATACCGTCCTCCTATCTTTTTATGGTTGCATTGATTTGGTATCTATTTCACCACTATTGGTTCTTAGTCTATTTTTGTCCTTAAGATTAATATTCTTCTCTTTTAAGAAGCATAGAGGTGAGTCTTACTTTTGAATCCTTTCTTCTAATCTATAAGCATTCATGTTTGTGCTTGTTTTCCTTTGTGTTCTTTTTTTTGTGTTGTTTTCAGTGCTACTTTCATTTTATTATTTTTTTATGATGCTTTACTGTATTATGCTCTAGGTTTTTCTGCTGCTGTTGTTGATTCTCTGCCCACAGTCATCTGGTTAATACTTTTTCTAACAGTGGTTTTGCTTTTACTAATTCCTTTATATTTTACTCCTTTGAAAATGCTTTTACATCTTTTTCATATTTTAAAGATCTTATTACTGGATATAGGTATTTTGATTAGAACCATTTTATTCCCATTTTTTTTTTACATAGTCACACATTTTGCACTTGCCTCCATAGATTTTTCTGAGAAGTCCAAGCTTATTTGTATTGCTTTTCTTTTGTGACTGTATATTTTTCTCTAGCTACACTCATTGTTTTCTCATTTTCTTTGAAAGTGAAGTGTTTGACTACGATATGTCATGATTTATTTATTTGGGATTCACTCAACTTCTTGAAAAATTATTCTCTACTCTTTTGTGTGGCTGGAATGATTCTCTTTCATATGTTCTCATACAATTACATATGTAGACAATTTTGCTTCTTCTTGCTCTAGGATCCTGATGAGACATAAGTTGTAAGGCTGATGGTGTCTCAGAATATTTACCTCCCCCCAGATTTATTCACCTTTTTTTGTTGATTGTGTCCCTCAATAAATTGCTGTCAGAATGATTGTTTATAAGCTCAGTCATTTCATTTTGATATCTTGATTTATTTTCTTGGATTGCTTTTGGTTTAAGAATTTTAGCTTTTTGATTTATCTTCTATTGCGCTCATGAATATTTTACACATTGTTTGAAAGGAGTTATCCTTCATTTTTCTGAACTGTGTTTCTGGTTATTCTGGTTGTTTTACAAAACATTCCTTTGGGTTTTGGCAACTTTCATTATTTGTGTTTGTTTTAATTGATTCTTTAAAAAAATATTCTGGTTGATTGCTGTCTTCTTGGCATTGTAGTCCAGAAATGAATGGTGTGTGACCTGCTCATCCTTATAGGGATATTTGTCTCTTCATAGTGATAAGGGAGAGGTCTAATAGGACCAAAATATGCTGTGGTGAGATGAATAAATGATAAGAGAGCTAAGTAAGTGATAGAGAGCAATAGAAAAGGGAATAAAATTTAAAGTAATGGCAGCAAAAATAAGGAATCGACAGCAAGGGAAACTGATTTGTAAAATTAATGAGTGTGATGGGTGGGCTTGTTATGCCAACATGGCCACAGAAGATAGGTAGTTCTGTTGTGACAGCCCGGCCAATGAACACACAGGATGAATTGAAGGGTGGAGATGGGAAGGGCTCAACGAGTCCTGCACTTGCTCTCTTGCTGTTTGATCTTCAGACCAGCCAACTGCCTTGTTCGTCCTGTGTCTCCACATCCAAACAACACTACCCGTGGGGCACCTAATAGTGTAGCTGTGAGTTGAGGTTCCTTCAAGCCCTGCTTCGCCACGCTCCTGAAATATATATCTCTTGAGCTGGAGACTGTTGGACTCTGTCATCTGATTGGCTGTTGGTGACCTGCTTTGCTCTTTGCTGCTTGTGGCCAGATAGCCTGAACTGCTCTACAGAGGACTACTCGGCAGCCCTCAAGACTCCAAGGACTGCCAGTCTACTAGCTGTCTCACACAAGTGAGTTGCACCAAGCCATTTGTACTGCTTTATAGATTAGTTAACTGTTTATTTCTTATCTTATATATATATATCCTTCTATCTATATAAATATATAAAGACAATTACTGGAGTTCTGGTTTTGTTTCTCTAGAGAACCCTGTCTGACACAATGGGGCATTATATATATATATATATATATATATATATATATATATATATATATATATATTTGTTTGCTTTCAGGTTTTCTTTTGTTTTATTCTTTACATTTTAAAAATCATTTTATTGGGGTCTCATACATCATTTTTCACCATACATAAGTAAGCATACTGTGTCAAGCACCCTCACATGTCCACTTCTATTATCGTTCTCCAATCGTCTGCCCTCTCCCCCAAACTCCTAGTATCGGCTCCTCCATCCCCTCCCCTCTTCCTCCGCTCTCTCCTCCCCACCAACCCCCAACACTTTATACATTGCCATTGTTCTGTCACATCTTACACTGCCCGACCTCTCCCCTAACCCACTCCTCCGATGCCTGTCCTTCAAATAGGGACCTGTTTGTACATCCTTGCCATTGGTTCCGTCTCTCTACCCCATCATCTCTTCACCCTTCCAGCATCTCCAATCTAACCATTGGCCCGAAGAGGCCCATCCTTCTTGGTTTCCCCATATCTCCAGCTCCCCTCTATACTAGTGTGACTTCTCTAGTCCATCTGCATTTGTAAGGTAGAGTTGGGACCATGATGGTTGGGGGGCGGGAAGGAAGGCTTCAGGAACTAGAGGAAACTTGTATGCATCATCACTGTCTGACTGCCCCTTGACTGGTCTGTCTCCCCCCTGTGAGTCTCCTGTAAAGGGGCAACTAATTACCCACCAGTGGGCCTTAGGTCCCCATCCTCTTCTCCTCCTCCTTAGTAATGATGTGATTCTTGTTCTTTGATGCTCAATACCTGCTCCCTTCGGCCCCTCTTGATCACGCATGCTGGTGTGCTTTTTTCATGTGGGCTTTGCTGTTTCTGCGCTGAATAATGGCCACTCAATTATCTTCAAGTCTTTGAGATTCCAGGCATTCAATCATTTGGTAGCTGGGCACCATCATTTCTTCTACTCTATTTGCCTCTGTATCCATTTGTCTTCAACGATATCGGGAGTCAACTGGTCCATTGATTTTGATTTTTGTTCTTTGAGGGGCAATATATTTTTAAAGAAGTCCTCAAAATTAATAGGTTTCATGTAGATAAATGTCAGAGGAAAAAGGGAGAGCTTAGAAAGATAATGAGTGAGGTAGAAGAAAAGTAAATGCAAATATTCTGAACAAAAGGAGAGGAACATGCACACATATATTATATGAAGATGTATAATTAATTAACAAAGGAGAAAAGAGAGAAGGGAGGAAGAAAAAAGAGGGAAAGTGTAAGAAATGAAGTAAAAGATAAGGAAAGATAAGGCCCAAAAGTTTGGATGTATAGGGAAGACAGAAAAAAGAGGCATAATATTGATGTGTGGTTTCTGGAATTCTGTTGCTATGTCTTCACAGTTAAAAAATATTAAGGCTAATATGCATGTTTAGGAGGGTAGGATCATGTCAGAAGAGAAGATGAAACAGAACTGTCAAAAATATAATCAAAGCATTTTAACAGAGTAAAAGTATAAAAATGGAAAATAGTAAAGTGAAAAATAAAGCCACTTTGTGGTTGGGGACTCCTTTTTTGGTAATGTTGCTCTGTGTATTTGTGTTGCATATTTGGGTATCTGGGGGGTACATGTTAAAAGTTGGGGAGAGGGCACTAGATAACAGGAGGAAGAACAATTGTGGGAAAAGTGTAGCTAAGATAGTGAGAATGTCTGCACCAAACTGTCTTAGAAATCTGCTTTGCATGTGGGACTCCCAGAGGCTAGCCACGTGAGAGGTTTGACTGACTTGATTGCTTCACAGATTAGGAAAAGTTGCTTGTGCAAGAATGGATTGGACCTCACAGGAGCAGTTCTTGCTGCTGGTCAGTAGTAAAGAAGAGTCTGTCAGCAGGCTTAGCTGCTCTTCCAATTTATGAAGATTTGATACACCATTATTTTTCCCACCATAAGATGCCCTAAGACCATAAGACACACCCATTTTTTAGAGCAGGAGAACAAAAAAAAATATGAACCAAATAGTACCAGTATACTAAAATGTTTATTAAAATAGAGCAAAAATACAGTAATATTTAACAGCGTAAACTCAATAGTAGTGTTAAGAACCATCATCCCTTTCATGAACAAATGAGGAGAGGCATGTGTTGTGCTGATCATGTGGTGTGACTGACAGTGAGACTTCAGGAGGTGGGACTTCCCTAAACACAGCAGTTCACAGCATGCAAACAACAGCAGATAGTCAATGGTTGCATGGGATCACCAACAAATGTTTTGGGATACCACACTTTCAGACCAGAAGACACACCCTTGTTTCCTCCTACGCCCTCAATTTTGGGGAAAAAAGTATGTTTTGTGGCTGACAAATACAGTACTCAGTTTTTAAGTTGATTTCTGGGTGCCAGGGTATGTAGGATAGCTCTTCTAGCGGAATGTCTCCAGTTGCTGAAGAGATCTGTATGTGCTTGTTATCTGGCTGCCGTTTTTGCCCATCTCCAAGTAATCATTTTATTCTATCTGTAAATGAAGTTTTTATTTGTTGTTTTCCTCCTATTTTTGAGTAAGCATTTTATTCAAGCTTAAGCAATCTGTTTATTTTTTTCTGTGATTTGTCCTTTGACAAATGTAAGTTGAGAAAGGCTTTAAACTTACTCAATGCTAGTATTCTGGAGAACTGTTTCTTAGCTTCTATAATGATCTCAGATAGAATCCCCTTTTCTTCTTTTCTGAGAGTTGGTTGCTCAGCAATTCCTTAGATTTTGTAATACATTCTGTAATCTGCCAGAATACGCATATATTTTATTAACAATTATCCAAGTCAATTTCTGTTGCTTGCAGTAAAAAATGCAAGAAGCTCTAACTGGCCACAGCATGTCTCAGGTTTGAGAATCATGCAGCCATTTTGTCTTTCTATATCGTGTTTACAGAGGCTAGAGAAGAACATGGCCACTCAGTTATGGGAGAGGAGTTTTATGAGGTGTGACTGAGCAGGGTCGCTCTTGCAGCATTTCTTTAGGGTCAAACAATTTCCTGGAGCTTTTGTATTCAAAAACACTTTTTTTTGGTGCCAATGAGAATTATAACTTTTTCAAGGGGGAAAGAAAGTCATTTGGGAAATAGACTATATCACTGCCAAATTTTTATTCTTTAAAATTTGATATCAAACTCCATTCAAATGATAAAACCTGTACACATATTTTAAAGATCAGAGTTCATTTTGCTATAGCCAATGCACAGTTCTTAATAAAACAAAAATTATTATTTTGATATTTATTAAGACATCATCACTTACTGATTTTCTAAAATTAAAGTAACTCCAAAATACCACCTCACACTTGTACTTCTAAGCAGGGAATCACACATTATAGCGATCTGGTCTATTCAGCACAAAGATTCAGGTAATAGGTATTTTGAAAACATATGAATTCCTAAAACATTTTATAAAGCCAAGATGTAGTATAAGACAAAGATATTTATTTCCTAACGTTTATTCTGTCATCTCTCAATCTATTTTTTTGGTAAGAAACTACAACTTATTTTTCTAATGTACCTACATATCCAAGGATCCCCGGAGACCTAGTGGGCTATTCATAGGACTGCTGACCTCCAAATCAGTCATTTGAAAGCATCAGCCATTCCAAAGATAAGGCCTGCTTCTTGTGTAAAGATTTATAGCCTTAGAAACCCACTGGAAGAGTACTGTATTCTGTTGAGTAGGAATCGACTCAATATCAATGCATTTGATTTTTATTTTGTTTTCAAAATCAATTTTATAGACATTGTTGTTGCTGTTGCTAGGTGCCATATGCACAACAGAATGAAACACTTCAATGTGCCCTGCGCCATCTTTGCAATGACTCCCATGCTGGAGCTCTGGTGGAAGTCCATTTTGTTGAGAGCCTTCCTCTTTTTCATTGCTTCTCCAGTGTACTAAGTATGCTGTCCTTCTCTACAGACTTGTCTCTCCTGATGATATGACCAGAGTATGCTGAGCACCGGTGGCGCAGTGGTTGAGTGCGGGACTGTGACCCACTGGCTTGGCAGTTCAAATCTAGCAGCAACTCTCCAGGAGCAAGGCTGGGCCTCCCACTCCCACCAGAGGGCAGTGATGCCCTCAAAAGGAAAATGAATAGAGATATCCAAAGTATGAAAAACAAAGTTCTGCCTTCTTTACCTCTAAGGAGCACCCTGGCCATATATCTTCCAAGGCGCGTTTAACTGTTTTTTTTAGCAGTTCATGGCACTTTCAGTAGCTTTTCTAGCACCACAATCCTAATGTTTCAATTCTTTTTTGGCCTTCCTTTTTCAATGTCCAACTTTCGTATGCATATGATACGATGGAAAATACCATGGCATGGATCAAGTGCACTTTATCCTCAGAGTCACAGTCTTGGGTCAGGCCCACATCATTCCTCTAAGTCACGTCATTGCTTTCAATATTTTAAAGAGGTCTTGTGCAGCAGACAGAATCTCTTTTCTGCTCTTACCTCCAGCCTCCCACTATTTCTGACTATACTTATTTATCCAAGCTGAAAACCTTGAAATTCACCTTGATTTTTTTTTTAAATTGGACCCATTCAATCAATTAACCTGGCTTATTTACCTTGATTGGTAATTCACTTCCAGTTCATAGTATTAGACGGTGTTGCACTTGTCATTCAATTCTGAAGTAGACATAAAGCCTGATTCCATCCTGAGGGCAACTATGGGGCTTCCTACTCCTGTAGATGGTTGCAATCTTGTAAACTCACAGGACTGCTTCTCCCTGATTCTCCAGGGTCCCCGTGATTGAGAATCAATTGTCTGGCAGTGGGGGTGAGCTGCTGCAGTGTAATTGTGTGTGACCACTCCCTCTGGTCCATTGGCATGACATTTTGGAGTCTTTTTGAAACTATTAAAAGGTTAAAGTCTTATTTTTCAGAGGTTTCTTATCTGGAAGCACATAAGCTTGGAGCTGTTGTTATCCACCTTTGGGAGATGGAGGAATTCTGAGATAAAGCCCAAGCAGACTGAAGCAAGAGCAGGCTATAATGAGAGGCAGACGGCTATTTCTGGAATCCTAGTTCTAGTTCTGAAGTTAGCAGCTACCGCCAGCTTTCCAGCCTCTGAAACAAACTTTCCTATTTTTGCAATAGTTTGAGTTATGTTTTGATTATTACAGTGCAAAGAATACAGAGTATTAAAAATGAGTATTCTCCAATGAGAATTATAGCTTTTATTAGTTCTTCTTGACTCATTTAAGGCATTATTGACATTAATTTACACTCTTTGTTTCAGCCTATGGCTGGGTTGGTTGGCTAAAGTAGATTTCACATTTCCACAACTGCATTTGACTGTTCTTTCATGATACAAAGTAGGATAATCTCTAAGAATGTGTATGCTGTTGTGTATGTTATTCAGTATTTATGTTTGCTGTGTATGTGTTGGTTTCTGTATGTTACGTGCTTGTTTGTGTGTGTGTGTGTGTGGCTGTGCATGTGAACACACATCTACTGACAAATGGGATAAGAAACATCTATTATCTAAACGTGTTTGCATCTTGAGTACAGACTTGATGCAAATAACTGAGAAATAGTGTTTCCTGTGTCAGTCTGCTTGTATAGCACACTGATTCCTGGGGCTTAGTGTGAATTATGACTCTGCCTTTTTGTAAAGCTAATATAGAATCATGATACCTTTCTTAAATATCATATCTTTCTTTCCAAAGTATGAATCTAGTCACAGTTTATCATTTCATTTCCCCTCTTGCTAGCTCTCTCTCACGTATAAGAATGTAACCTGGCAGATGGAATAGAAGCAGCATTTGTCACTGGTATATTCATTTTTTCATACTTTTTATTTTTATATAATGCACTTCTGTAGAAACAACCTTTGACCTTCAGAAAATAGACTGATCAGAGTTTCCATATTACTTAGGATAAAGAGAGGCAATAATCACATATACAGTAATCTGTTTTTTCATGAAAATGCTCATTTGTAAAAAGGCACTTTATATAAAATTAAATGAGTATTATTTTAGGACACCATTAGATTTAGTAAAAAGCTGTGAAAGTGCCACAGAGAGTTCTCATATATTAATATCAAATTTCTTTGGCTATAAATATTTTATGATCTGTTTGTCACAATGAATGAACCACTATTAGTGCAGTTTTAGCCATATTGCGATAATTGTGAGGAGAGTGCAGGGCTGTTGACTACTTTGCTCTGCTGTGTATAGGGTGACTCTGAGTAGGAACTGATTTGAGGTTCCCTAACAACAATGAAAACAGCAATTCTTCATAGGACCCCATACTTCATGCAGATGGCCCAAGTATTTAGTTTACACCCTTTGTCCAGGATCAGTTTTAGGATTCATTGCATTTGGTTGTTGCTTCCTCAGGATGTTTTCGTCTATAATAGTTTCTTAGATTTTCCTCAGTTTTATGACTCTAGAAATTTTGAGACATAATAATTAGACACTTTTGAAATAACAATCACTTACATATGATCTAGATTTTTGGGTTTATTGGTTTATGGGAGCAAGCTATAGTTGTAGAATAGAATTTTGATTGTATCATTTCTGTCAACATGCTTAGAAGATTTCTCTACTATGAAATTCTTATGTAGTAGAAGGGTCATGGGGAAGATATGTGCTGGTCAAGGTGCAGTATAGAACCGATGAAACATACAACATTCCTCTAGTTCTTTAGTGGTTCCTCCAAATTATGCCTTACAAATCCGGCTAGAACAGAGCATGTACATGGGTACAGATAAGAGCTGAAAACACAGGGAATCCAGGACAGATAACCCCCTCAGGACCAGTAGAAAGTAGAAATACCAGGAGGGGAAGGAGAAGGTGGGGGTGGGGTTGTGAGAAAGAGGGATATGTTCACAATGACTTCCCTAGAATCTTTACCCTAGGGGATGGACAACAAACAAATGGATGAAGGGAGACATTGATCAGTATAAGATATGAAAAAATTATCATGATTTATAAACTAACAAGATTTGGGAGGGAAGGGAGATTGAGGAGCTGATATCAAGAACTCAATTAGAAAGAAAACACTTTGAAAATTATGGTGGCAACATATATACAAATGTGCTCGATACAATGGATGAATGTATGGATTGTTATAAAAGCGTAAGAGCCATAATAAAAGTATTTAATAAATTAAAAATATATAAACAGACACTCAAAATTCTTCTGTATTACTGCTTTTTTTTACTGTACTCTTTGGAAGGAAGATACTTATGCTTCATCTCTATGTGAACAGATTAGCTATATAAATTATGGGAAATCTCATTCATTTATTGGCTTAGTAATTTGCTGATTGCATATGGACTCATAGGCATATATTTAACACTTGGGAGCATAATATAGTACTTTATTACTTGTAGTCATTCCATGGTGACCCTTGACTACCCTTTCAGTTGACTCTTGAACTTCTGTTGTTCTTTCATAGCTCTTCGAGTGTGTGCATATGTGTGTTTGAGCTGTTCTTTATTATCTGCCTTACAATATACCTAAGGCTCATCTTTTAGGTTTATTACTCACTCTTAGAATTGCCCATTACCCAAGGAATCCTGGTCTTTTGTTGGGGAAGTATATCAGGAAAGAAGATCTTGGCACTAGATGCTTCCGACTGTCCAATCTTTCGAAGTATTCACTCTGCATAGTGGGTTGCATATTGGATTCTTTGATATTTTGTGGCTACATGTAACTAGCTATGACTAATGAGATGTGTAAGCCATGTAGTTCTCTCCTGGATCAGCATTTTTAACTGCTGTGCAGAGCCCTGCAAACAGCTTTTTCTCTTTCCCTCTCACATTACAACCAGTACGGTCTATGATAGTGGCTACTTTCTTGTTTGAAAGATTACAGTCAGTAGAAATCCCTGGGTAACCAGAGCTGTGCTATGCTGAAGAATCAGCAATTTTTCTTAAGCAACTGAATTTTGAGGGTTTTTTTTTCTTGAGTATAATCTACTGATGCAATATTGTTGCATTTGGTCTGATCCTAAACTCTGTAAGGGGATAATAAATCATAACCCACTGCTGTCAGGTGAATTCACTATCATAAAAACCCCACAGGTGTGAGTAGACACATTCCACAGGGTTTCTGAGGCTGGAAATCTGTATAGCATCACGCTGCCTCATCATCCTCCTGTGCAGCGGCTGGTGGATTTGAATGTGATGACAGCAGCCCAACTATACCAAAAGCAAAACCACCTTGCTGGGAGAAAAGTCCAACTTGAAATGACCCTAAAGGACAGAGCAGGATTGTCCCATAGAATGTTTTGGTAAAGTTTTGCTAAATTGTAAATTTTTGCTAAAACAAATGGCCACATCTTTTTCTCTAGAAAGAAATCAAGATAATTAAATAACCTGGAACTAATCACAGTTATCTCCATTATATGTGTCACTGCAAATATGTGTTTTCATTTGTAATTTCATCTGCACTTTTCTACCTGGGCTCTCAAAACAATTAAAAACCATGTGATAAAAATGAATTTGCCTCCAACTCTGCTTTGATAATTTCATTTGAATTTATTTCTTATTTTTATTGAGCAATAGTTAAATCAAGTATTAATCTAAATATCCTCTAGCAATAAATTTAATGATGAACTTTATAGCTTCATTCACATAAGATTTGTACAAAAATTCATGTTTATTTGAACGTAATCTAGTGTTTATTTTTAATTATTATATATTATTAAATAAATCAGTATTCAAATTATAGTTTAATTCTTTCATATGAAACTCCTAAAACTGAAATTATTAAATAACATAAAATATTTTCTGGCATTGCAAAGTTTTGGACTTTTTCCCAAAATAAAATATTTATATTTAGAAGAGTCTATGATGAAAAATTATTTATTTCCAATCAATGTCCTGCTATTTACTTACATTTATAAAACTAAGAATATTACAGGCACACTCACATTTTTATTATGTTTTTATATAATTCTAACAGCAGTAGGTTTCTTTGGATGGCAAATATTAACACAATCTGCTACTAGGGTGTTTCAGCCTATTTAGAGGAACCTTGAAAAAAAGGCCCATTGATCTACTTAAAAAATATTGTCATTGAGAACTCAGTGTAGCACAATCTACTTTTAAACTCCTGGACTCACCATGAATTAGGGTAGACTCATAAGAACAATAGTAACAAGTATTCAATGAATGCTTGCTTGTTAAGCCTAGTCTGTGCTGAATAATATAAGTACACTATCTTTTAAAAAATTCTACAGCACTAGAGAGCAGAATATATAAGCATATATGGTAAACCAGTGAAGAAATAAAGTAACACAATATTTATAGCTTCAAAGTATTCAGATTTTGTACCCAATAAGTCTGATAACATTAGATATTAGGAATAAAAACAGGGTAAAATAATGTATAATATTTTTATTCCTTTATTCAGATGCCTAGGCTAATTACTGGTACTTATAGTATGAAAGTTGATATGATCACAAATTTTAACTTGAATCTGAAGAAAATATAAGCATATCCACAAGATCCAAAGAATAACTATGAGTATACTTTACTGAATTTAGAGATTATTTTAAGAATTGATCTGGTTCATTGAACAGTAATGATCAGGTAAGTTGATGAAGTCAAGTACATCATACATGAAGAAAGAAAAAGGTCATTAAACAGGCAAGAAAGAAAAGATCAAAATGAATGCCAGCTTAGAGAATTGGGGAGGATGTCAAGTTCCCTGCGGTTAGAGAAAAAGAGTGCTAATATAACCAAATAAATGGAGCACACCATTAGAATGCTTTGCTGAATGTATAAGAGCAAAAAATATTCTTAGTTAATGCACACATATGCATATATTTATATGTTCATTAGAAAATAACTGCCTAAAAGAGCAATGGATAATGACCACAAACAGATAATCCATATGTTTAGAAATCCAATGGACAATGTACCTTTTTAAAAGTTCAATGTCGGTAAAAGGACATGAAGTTAAAACAAAATAAGATAATATATCCAATCTATCTGATCAGCAAAAAATAAGTTAATAGCAGTGTACAGTATGAAGGACATAATATTTATATAATGCTTATGTCCTTATGTGCTTTTCGGTCATTCTGATGCATGACAATCTTATGGACAAATGCAGAAAACACGGCCTGGTCCTGTGTCATCCTCACAATCCTTATATTTGAGCACATTGTTGATCTCACTCTGATGATCATGAAGCTGGATGCCCTTTTCCAGGGGCTGGTGTCTCCTCATAAGATACAAAAAATGTGAGACAAAATCTTGCCAACCTTGCTTCTAAGGAGAATTCTGGCTGATCTTTCCCAAGGCAGATATTTTTGGTGCTTTTGGTTGTCCATGATACTTTTAATATCTTTGTCAGCACCATGATTTAAAAATATAATTTTTTCTTCAGGCTTATTTATTTGTTGTCTGGCCAGCTTTCACATGCATATGAAGTGATTGAAAATATCATGAATTGGATCAGCTCACCTTGGTCCTTCAAGTGACATCTTCACTTTCACAATTTAATGCATCATGAACAAAAATTAGTCCAACACAGAACTCAATAGAGCAGCATATGGGTCTATTGGAAGAATCAATGTTATCCAAATAGTAATACTTCCCCCAAACCAAAGCCCTCTTGAATCAAATGTGCTCAGAATCACAGTGAACTCCATGAGAAAGAAAAACTGCTCTGCACGGTTTCTGAGACTGTGCAACTTTTAAAAACTTGGCTATTTTGTTTTTCTTCTGCATAGTGACTGAGGGGTTGAAATTATTGACCTTCTGGTAAGCTTAACCCGCTTTATTCTTTTGAATAATACTTATACCAAGTAACTGGACCCATGGACATTTTGTACATTCTGACTCTTAAGATCACTACATATGGTTTTTGTACAATTTCACAGAGTCTAAAACATCATGAGAACAAACAGCCTCATCTTTCTCTCTTGGAGCACCTGATGCGGTTACCATCTGCCCCACAGTTGGCAGTGCAAAGCTAATGCTGAAATGCCACCGGAGCAATTTAACACTACTAAAGCTACTTATTAACTCAAAGGGTTCCTCCTCAAAATTGCAACATTTCTTTTTACAGAGTGGAAAAGGCAGTAATAAAATTAGCCTGAATCTAGAAAGGGTCCTACATAGCCAAAAGAAACTTGAAAATGAATAACATAATTCAGATCATCTCACTCCATAATTTCAAAGCATATTACATATATCAAAGATATGGTAATCACACATCTAGTAGTGATTCAATGTAAGCTATAGTGACATAAGGAATAGAGTAAATTGTGACAACTATGGTCAATTCATCTTCAAGAGAAAGACCCAATCCAGTGAACTGGGGGTTAAAAGAACCTCGAATGAACTGATTAAAACAAGTGAATTTCCATATGCAAAGAAATTATGATAGATCCATACCTCACACCATAAACAAAAGCTCATTCAAAATGAATGAAAACTATAAGACATTTAGAAGTAAATAATGAGGAATGGATCTTATCCTAAAAATAGATTCTTAGACAAAGGATCAAAGGTATGGCAACCAAAGACATAGTAGATAAGAGTTTAGCATCATTTAAAATTTCTATTTATCTAAAGAAACCTGGTGAGTCAGGATGTGAATGCAGCATGATGGCATGGAGCAGGGAACCAGTGGAGGGGTCTGAGCACACAACCCCAATCCCAACTACAGGAGCAGCTGCTTCTCCACCAGGGGAGTTTGCCTTGGAGGTCAGCACTGAAGCTGCAGCTTGGGGAGGGAGAGATGCCTTACAAAAGTACTTGAGAACAAAGGAAGGGGAAGGAAGAGATAATGGAGTGTATCGTGGCCCACTGAATCTTCAGGGCGATATTCCCATTCAGAACAGCCGATGCACAAAGAACTACCCTCGCTGACCCAAGGCTTTCAGGGTCAAAAATGGAGAAGCAGGGTCAGGATTATATCCTGTCTGACACAACCACACTATGTCAAAGCACTAAGGGTGTGCAACAGAGCATGGAGTACCAAATGGAGTGCCAAGGTTCAACTTTGGGGCCAGGGTGTGACACCCCACCTGACTCAATGAGGGGGCACTCCTGGAGGTCAACAAACAGACCTTGAACTATTTATAGGTTTTTATATTATTATTATTTTTATTTTTTTACATATAGGTAGGACATTGGGTTTTTTTGGTTGTTGTTATCATCATTTTATTTTCTTTGGTTGCTTCATTTTAGGATGCCTTTCTTTTTGTACATATTGTTACCTCTGCAGATCTATCTAGATAAGATAGGATGGACAAACAGTCTGAACAGGAAAATGATGGGAATGAAGGTTCCATGGCAGGGAACATGGGAGAAGGGTAGGAGAGGGGAAGGAGGTGGTACTGACCAGTCCAGGGGTAAGGGAATAACACGTGATTCAAAATCAGTGACAAGGTGGGTGAGAAAAGTCTGATAAGGATTGATCAAGAGTAATGTAACAGAGGTTCAAATCCAGCAGCAAGGCTGGGCCTCCTACTCCCACCACCAGAGGCCAGTGATGCCCCTAAAACAAACAAAAAAAAGCAAAACAAAGCAAAAAGCAAAAAAAAAAAGAGTAATGTAAAAGAGAGAATATACTGAAACCCGAATGGAGGTTGAGTATGATAGTGGTACAGGAGGAAAGTAAAAGGAAATAAAGGAAAGAACTAGGGGGTAAAGGACATTTATAGGGGTTTAAATACAGGCATGTACATAGATGCATATATTTATATGTGATGATGGGGGAACAGATCAACAAGCATATAGATTTAGTAGTAGGACAGCAGATGGACATTGGATTTCCACTCAAGTACTTCCTCAGTGCAAGAACATTTTGTTCTATTAAATTGGCATGATGCTCACTTTCCTGACACAATCACTGAAGACAAATATATGGAGAAACAAAGGTGGTGAAGAAAGCTGATGGTGCCTATCTATCAAAAGATGTAGTGTCTGGGGCTTGAAGTAAACAAGCTTACTTGTTGCTTAAAGGCTTGAAAGTAAACAAGCAGTCATCTAGCTCAGAAGCAATTATGCCCACATGGATGAAGCACACCAGCTTATGGGACCACAAGGTGTCAAAGGGATCAGTTACCAAGATTTAAGAACTAAAAATCATAACATTGCATGCTCACTTTCCTGATATGATCACTGATGACAAATGTGTGCATAAGCAAATGTTGTGAAGACAGCTGATGGTGCCTGGCTATCAAAAGATATAGTGTCTGGGTTCTTAAAGGCTTGAGTAAACAAGTGGTTATCCAGCTCAGAGGCAGCAAAGCCCACATGGAGGAAGCACACCAGCCTGTGTGATCACGAGGTGTTGAAGGGATCTGCTGTAAGGCATCAAAGAACTAAACTTATATCATTTTAAATGAGGGAGAGTACAGATTGGGGACCCAAAGACCATCAATGGGTGAAACAACATCCTCTTAAAGAGGGGTTGCAGAGAGGAGAAGCATGGATTAAGGTACAGTGTAGTAACAATGAAATATGCAACTTTCCTCTAGTTCTCAAATGCTTCCCCCTCCCTTACTATCATGATCCCAATTCCAGCTAGAACAGGGAATGTACACTGGAGTCGGAAACATGGGGCATTTAGGATAGATGTTCCCTCAGAACTCGTGATGGGAGTGGTGATACTGGGAGAGTGGAGGGAAAGCGGGATAGAAAGGAGGAACAAATGTCAAGGATCTACATATAACCTCCTCTCTGGGACACAGACAACAGGGAAGTGTGTGAAGGGACACATTGTACAGTGTCTGATATGAAAAAAGTAATAACAATTTGTAAATTATTAAGGGTTTATCAGGAGGGGAGAGGGAGAGAAGGGAACTATGGGAGCAGTACTGGGGACCTAAGTGGAAAGAGGGTATTTTGAGAGTGAAGATGGCAACAAGTGTGCAAATGTGGCCTGCATACAATTGATGTATGTATGGATCGTGAGGGGAATTGTATGAGTCCCCAATAGAATGGTTCATAAAAAAGGGAGGGGGAAAGAGCAATACCAAGGGCTCAAGTAGAAAATATTTGGAAATGAATATGGCAACATGTGTATAAATATGCTCGATACAAATGATGTATTGAATGCTATAAGAACTGTAAAAGCCCCCAATCAAATCATTGAAAAATAGAAAAGGAATTACTAGCCAATGAAACAACGCCTATAAAAGGATGAATGTTTTTGAATTATATAACAGATGTCACCGTTGTCTTTAGATGCCATCAAGTTGGTTCCTATCTATTGTTACCTAATCACGACAGAATGAAACACTGCACCATTCTATACCATCCCCACAAGTGCGAATACATGTGAATACTGTTTTCAGCCACTGTGTCAATTCATGTCCTTAAGTGCCTTCTCTTTTGCTGCCCCTCTACTTTGCCATGCATGATGTCCTTCTCTAGAAACTAGTCTCCCCTAAAAGTGTTTGGTGACTTCTTCATCTGCAGTGGGCAGCCAATTCCTTCTTCATGGTCCATTCCTACTGTGGAAGCTCTGCTAAAACCTGTTCATTTGGGGGTGAGTCTGCTGGCATGTGAAGTGATCAGTGACATAACTTCCAGCATCACAGCGATTCATGAGTCTTCATAGTACAGCAAACTGGCAGATAAGGATCTACTAAATTTAACAAAGAAAAGTATTGAAAACAACATAGAACAAAATAAACTAAAAATATCATGCCATGAAACGAAAATATGTCACAGTACATATAAAATCTAAAATCAATGGACACATTTCTAGTAATGCATTATTTATCTAAATTGCTACAGAGTCAAATAGAAACTCTCAGCACGTCTTTAACACACAAAAAAACACATATAGTCATAAAATTATCTCGACATCAAAAGGTCCAGGTCCAGGTGGTTTCACTAGGGTATTACATAAAATATTTAGAGATTATCCCACAATATAAAAATTGGTTGTGAGGGCTGAGCCCCGGTGGCATAGTGGTTGTGTGCGGGATGGAGGTTCGATTCCAGCTCCACGGAGCAAAGGCTGGGCCTCCTACTCCCACCACCTGACGGTAGTGATGGCCAACCCCCCCCAAAAAAAAAAACAAAAAATAAAAAAAATTGGTTGTGTACTACCAAACTCATTTTATGAAACAACTGTACCTTTGATACCTAAACCAAGCAAAGACATCACCAGAATTGAAAATTGCAGACCAATATCTATATTGAATATAGATGCCAGGATCTTCAATAAAATACTAGTCAACATAATTCAACTAAGTAAAAATAAATTAATAAATGAAACATCATGATCAAGTTGGATTCATGCTATATATGTAATTATGCTAAAATTATGGCACAATGTAATTAATATCAACTGAAAGTAAAATTTTGCTGAAAATAGCTCATCGGTAGTTCAGCAGTATATCGATAGGTAGCTTCCCAGGGTTCATGCATGCTTAGGAAGTGGGTGTGCAATACAGGACTTCACTGTTGATATAAAAAATATTTTTGGTGAAAGTAGAGAATGTGAGACACAGGTTTACTTGTGTCTTATTGGCTTTCACAAAGACATCCAGCTATGTGAATCATAATAAATGATAGATAGTCCTGAGAAGAATAGGAATTGCAGACTTACAAATCGTGCTCATGGGGAACCTGTACATAGGTAAAGAGACAATTGCATAAGCAGAGGGAGGGAATACTGCATGTCTCACAACCAGGAAAGTACCATCTCACCATAATTATTCAACTTGTATGTCTAGAAAATAATTAGGCGGAATTACTTGAAGAAGAAATTGGTACCATGATTGGAGGAAGACTTATTAACAGTTTGCCGATGACACAACCTTGCTTGCTGAAAATAAAGGTGATGTGTGGCACTTGCTCATGCAGGTCAAGCATTCAAACCTTCAGTGTGCATTACAATGCAATGTAAAGAAGATCCAAATCTTCAAATCCGGACCAATAGGTAATATCATGGTAAATGGAGAAAAAAAATTGAAGTCATGAGGGATTTCGTTTTGCTCAGATGCACAATCGACGCTCATGGAAGCAGCAGTGAAGACATGAAGTCAGCGTGCTGGACAAGACCTCTCGTAAGTGTTATAAAGTGAAGAAGTTACATTGAGGGATAAGGTGTGTCTGATGCAAGCCATCGTATTTTCAATGGTCTTATATGCTTGTGGAAGTTGGATATTAAATAAGAAAAATTGAAGAAGAGTTAACGTGCACAAATTATGGTGCTGGCAAAGAATATGGGAAGTCTCATGGACTGCCAAAAGAATAAACAAATCTGTTCTGCAGAAATGTTCAGCTCACATTCTCCTTAAATGTCAGGATGTGTGAGATGTCATCTCAGGTACTTTGGACATGTCAGAAGAGGCCAGTCCTTGGAGAGGACAACATGCTTGGTAACATAGAGGGACAGTGAAGAGGAGGAAGGTCCCTCACATGTTGATTCACACAGTGACTGCAACAATGCACTCAAACCTAAGAGCAATTGCAAGAATGGAGCAGGCCTAAGCAATGTTTCATTCTGCTGTGCATAGGGTAGCTTTAAGTCAGAACTGATTCGTGAATACCTAACAGTTGCATAGTCTTCTTGCTCAGATTATTTGCTACTCTTCTAGATGTGATAATATGATGAAAAGATAAAGATCATACACCTTTTGTGAATGTGTCATCATGATATTTGGATAGCGAGAAATAAAACGAAATTGTTTTGGAGGATTCAATTGAATATATAACTCTTTCTCTATGGCTACATATCTGTATGTATATCTATGTATGTAGTAATTGTGAAAGCATGAATTTTGTTTATACATTTCTCTATAATTTTCATAACCTCTCTTGGCTTTCTAGCTTTTCTTAGTTGTTCATTGAGTTGTCATTGAGTTGCTCCATAGTGTTTTTAAGATCATGTTCTCCTGGAAGCAGATGTTTCACGTGCTTCTTTCTGAGGCATGTCTGGGTTGGTTCAACTGCCACCATTTCTACTATGAGTTTAGTACTTAGCTCTTTTTGATACCCAGGAACTCTTTTTCCTTTGTAGCTAAAGATGGCCATAAAACTCAGTCCATCACCTCCTGCCTTGAGTTCACAAAGGATGGCTGACACTAAAGAAGTAATCAGGCAGCCCTGTGGAAAGACAAAGTGAAATGTGGTGATGGCAGTATTGAATGCCAAATCCAGGAACTTTCACCCTGTGTGTGTGTATATATACACACACATATATAATTTTGTCTTACAAATACATACACATATATTCTATAGCATATGTTATATGTTTGTAAATGAGAGAAAAATTTGATTGCTTAATCCTTTCTACATTGAGTTTTTGTTTTAGCAGCTGAATCCTTTGCTTTATTTACATTCTTAAAAAAAGGATAGCACTAAAATCAATAATCTCAAAGTAAATTTATAGCTTACATAGATCTTTCACTTCAGATCATATTAGATAGTCTACTCCTAGCATTCTCCCTTCAAATCCTGTTAGAAATATATGCAAACAAAATGTATTTGTTTCATGTGCAGTCAAGTTTTCTTAGAATTTTCATCACTTTTCTATTATTGTTGCTGAAATTTCAGCTGCCACTGATAATTCATAAGCTCTGAATTATACATCAACTACAATTCCTAAACATCTCACTTCCATCACCTATCCATCATCATCATAGTTTATTTTGTCTTGATTTGAGTTGTTCATATATTAATAGTGATGCTCATATTTTATCCTGATAGGAAACATTAAATAATTTAGTGTAACAGTCTAACTTATTCTCATGTAGATCTCAGAACTTTCCATGGCACTGTCAAATTTTTATTTCTATCATTTGCTTTGAGAATGTCCTTTTATGTGGCCAAAGGTTTAGAATTTGTCTTATCCATGTCCATGTTAATAGATGTTCATTCGGTTTGCTATTCTGTAACATTTCCCTGAAGCTGTTTACTGGGATTGAACCCAAAATCTTGTCTTCTCTTCCCCATGGCTCAAAATAGATTGGCAAACAGATTCAGAAGTGTGGGTAGTGCTGCTAAAACACTATGCTCCATGGTCCCTTAGTGGTCTGAAAGAATCCATGCAGTTTACTAAAATATTTTTGCTACTTCATGGAGTTTGTGAGAAATTCATTGTCCAGTATACTTAACAAATAATTTTCAATTAGTAATATGATCCTTTACAGAGGGAACAGTATGTTAGACAGGGTTCTATAGAGAAACAAAATCAAGACACTTATAATTATATGTATATATTTATATAGGGAGATAACATAAGAAATAAACAATTAATCTATAAAGCAGTACAGATGGCTTGGTACAACTCACTTCCCTGATACAGCTAATACAGTGGCAGTCCTTCAAATGATGAGGGTTGCCAGGCATTCCTCTGTAGAGCAATTCAAGCGACCTTACAATAGGCAGCACACAGCAAGGCAGGTTACCAATAGTCAGCCAGATGACAGTGTCTCGCAGTTCCCAGCTGCAGAGATGTATATTCCATTGGTGTGGGAAAGCAGAGCTTGAAGGAACTTCAGCTTACAGTGACACAGTCCTTGGGTTTGATGTCCCACGGGTAGTGCAGCTTACAAATGGAGACACACAATAATTAAGGCAGCTGCACATTAGTGCGAAAATCCAAGAAGAAGAGACAAAAAGGGTAAGGCTCACCAAACCATTTATCTCTTGGTCCTTCCGTTAATTGCAAATGTACTCATTGGACATGTTGGCACCATAAACCTACCTATTACATCGAAGGGGTAGAGTTACATTTTATTTTGTGTAATTTTGCTCTCCATTGCTTTAAACTCCCATAAAAGTTGAAATTGCTTTCAAGTTTGGGATACAGCTAAAAGAATAATAGTAATGTGGCTTCTTCTTGAAATCAATGGCAAAATATCACTAAATACACCTACAGCCAGAAGATGAATTTAAAACTTAAAGCATATTTTCAGGAGAATCCAAGGCAGCAACATGATCTGGATTAGGAAGAAATGAAAAGAGGGAAGTAGTCAGGAATCTAGACAACTACTCCTTTAGAATGTGATCTTGTCTCTGCTTCTTTTTTGCAAGATTGTTGCTCAACTTCTTTGTACTCCTCTCACTTCTTTGAAGTGTTTCTGGCTGCATGAATGTGGGCTAACATGTCCTGTCTTAACACTTGTAGTCTTAATAAAAGGCAGAGTTAGTAAAAGGCAGAGCACTATGCTTTGGATACCATATACAAATACTTCAAATGAAATATTTGGGTTGATCCCAAATGACGAAAATAATGATTCATTGAATTAATGGTGTGAGGGTGGGTTTTACTTTTTTTCACTATTGGTTAAATATTTGAATGTATTTTTCATAATCTGAACTCTGTCCTGAAAATGCTCCATCTCCTGCAATCTCAGAAGTTAAAGTCTGGTCAGCCCTGCTGAGGACCTGCATGGGAGACCACCAGGTGTTCTTACTATGGTCTCACACCCCGACGGTTTCCATCTACTCTACTACAGTGTTGCCTCAGGCAGCTTGTGCTCTGTGGCCTGTTTGCTTTTACTTCATCACCTTATAATTTCATTTTTAGGTAATTTAAATAATTTCTCAGAATGATAAATAATTTACTTAAATAACTTCCATGGTAGTGAACCCAGGTTACTTCATGCAAAAGTGACTTTATGAATGTAGTATTTAGCACCGAGGCAGGACCATATCATACAATCTTACTGTACTAATAATAATGCCTTACTTCATGAAAGGAAAAAGTTATTATAAAACAGAGCTGTTCTGAAATCTTTAGACAGACTAATCATGGTCTAATACCTGTGCCCATGAAAATGTTCAAAGTCTTCAATGTTGAGCATGTGCATTTCCTTCAGTTAGGCCACATCTTAAACTTTTGTCTACTAGTTTATTACATCATATACACTTTCTATATCTTAGCTTCTCCACATTATTTGTTGTTATAGAAGTACAACATGTACTGTAACATCTCTAAGGTGATTGATGCTTTATTGAAAGTCCATTCAAACCCTGAAACCATGCTTTTCCACAAGAATCCCATTGTGTATGAGTTAATTCCAGGTCATGAAATTCAGTGCAAATATCATTTCTTCAGTGGAACCATCAGTCATCTCTGCTCTCTCCCAGAAGTGACAGATGGTTAAAATGCTACACACATATATAGATGCATGACACACTATATATATATATAGTGTGATACTTTAGCTTTTATATATAAATATATATATATGGTGTGTGTGATAGTTTAGCTTTTGCATCAATGTGACTGGGCGAGGATTCTCAGTGTTCTGATATATACGTGAATGTGTGTGTCTCTCTGTGTGTGCGTGTGCGCACAAGGTAGACTATAATCCACAAGTTCTGCCATTCAAAATCACCAGCAGCTCTGTGAAAGAAAGACCGTGCTTTCTACTTCTCTTCTATAAAGAGTTACAGTCTCGGAAACTCACAGAAGCAGTTCTACCCAGTCCTGTAGAGTCACTATGGATCTTGACTCATAATGAGGTTTTTTGTATACATGAAGATATAGATATGGATGCATGCATACATATACAGATAGAGGTATAGGTTCTATGTCTCATTATTTTCATTATAACTATCTAGATTGTAAGCTTCTTGAAGTGAGAACTGTCTAAAATTTTTTTATTCTCAGTACATGATAAACACTTAATAAAAAGGACTTAAGTTGAACTAATGTTATTTAAGTGAGTGCAAAACATAAATAATATACCTGTTTTTTTTTTTTTTTGAGAAATGACATTTTGGTTCCAGTATTCATGTTTTGAAGTTAAGAGGCAATTGCCTCTTCAAACTTTTTGGAGAACCATATAATGTCTTCAGTATTCTATTATTAACCAACTCAGACAATTTAAAGCTGCAGGCCAGGGCAATGTCCCTTTATTGTTCTTTGCTTCCCAGAGCAATTTTATACTTATTGCACTGAGTTCCCAAAAGGGATCACAAAGGGATCTTCTACAGTGTCCACTGAGAGAGTGAGCATCCCTTAACAACAATACAAAAAATAGTGTTAAGTGCCCAATTATGGAAAAAGGAGTAAAGCGCATATAAAGCACAACACCTTGGATTAGTTATACACTTTTTATGATCCTTACTTTCTTCTTTTGCAAAGTAGTTACACAATTATAGACTAAGTAAATACATGATTGGCATGTAGTATTTATCCAATAGTCATCATGAATTGGAACTGATTTTGAAAATGAGCTACCAGCAACAAACAATAATGTAATCAATGTTAGCTATTTCTTTATAAAGGACAAGTTTTGGACAACTTTGGACCAGTTTTTAGAAGAAACTGTTCCCTGAAGAAGTACATCATGCTTAGTAAAGTACAAGAGCAGGGGGAAAACTATGGGGGAAGACTCTGACAAGTTGACTGCCACAAGGGGTTCAAGCAACAGTGACTGGGAAAGTAGTGTAGGAACTAGCAGTGTTTATTCTGTTTCCATGGTGAGCTCTATCAGTAGGCGCACCTTCTATTGCACCTAAAATATAGTCTGTTCTATAGGGACAGGGGTAAGTCAATGATAGAATTCTTATCTTCTATGAAGAAGGACTGAGTTTGGTTCCCAGCACAGTCATCTGTCAGTGGAGGCTTGCTTGATACTATAATTCTTAAGGGCTTTCCTGAGCTTCTGGACTATGACAGAGTAGAAAGAAAGTCTTATTATCCTACTTCAGAATAACAGCTACTGAAAATTCTATAGCCCACACCACAACAAAGGATCATTGATTCTATTGCACGTGGGTTCACTGATTCAGGGAGCGAACTTCAGGGGCAAACAGCAAAAGACGCTTTGTTCTGAACCCTACAATTGGATTGAAATTTACAAACTATAAACAATGACACATATCTCTGAATTTCAAATGCTTAGGATGACTTTTTCCACAATTCAGGACTGCTCCCCAAAAGGTGAGAAGGTAGAAAAACTGGCTGCTTTGAAGAAGCAGCAGCAGAAGAAAGGCAGGGCTTTCTAAGCGGTAAAGTGTTACAGTCTTGGGCACTCAAGGGGGGAGGAGGAGTGGGCAGTTTTATCCTCATCAACTTGATGGCAGTATTTCAGAAGCAGATCTCGCTGCGGTTATCTCATTCTACCTCTCTGATCTAATCGCTCACTTCACATCTTCCTTTTTTTGTTGTCCTATTGAAGGTGCTAACTTCACACCCCATCAGGCTTTTTGCAGATGTGTTTCTACTTTTAAGCTAAGAACTTCCCATTCTTAGTATTCTATCGCCTTTGAATTTTTTATTATGCTTTGGGTGAAAGGTTACATATTACAAGGTTACAAGTTTTCCATATTAGTTTTCTATATACCAAGAAAATTAGCTTTCCATAAACCAAGTCACACGTTTTATTTTATAATATTGATTGCAATACCCACAACATCATAGAACTTTTCTTATTTCTTCCTGATGATGGTGTATATTCATTCTTATTTCTTACCCTTTCCTGCCTTTAGAGCTTTAGCCTCAGGACAAATGTTGCACTTTTGATCCGTTACATGTGAATGTTCTAAGAGGTGGATTTCTTATCTTGTTCACTTTATAGCTCTGTCTTTTGTTGAAGAGAAGTTTAGGCACCAGGATGAGTTCAGCACCAGACCTGAAGGATGCCAAAGGACCATCGTCTCAGGCATCAACAGAGTTCCTTCCAGATCAATATATGTGGTTTTGGTTTTTGTTATTTTTTAAGACTTTGAATTTTATTCCATGATTTACTCAAACTCTATCCAGGTCTTTCTGTCATAATACTTTTCAAAGAGGTTGACAGTGATAGTAAAGAACCATCTCACTCTTCTGGTCTGAGTTTTGGAGGTTGGCGACTAATTGTCTGCATCTGTCATTGCTATTCTTCACTCCTCTTTGCTCTGGAAAGGGATAGACTGAGTTATGGCATTCAGTTATTATTAATGGTTCACTTCACACGTTGGGGAAGATTTCCTTAAGAATTCAAATGATCTTAAGGTTAGTCTCATGCTATTTTCTTCTTTAACTTATAGTCTTACCTGATTAGAAAGTGTTTTAAATGATGCACTTAGATTTTGAAAACTTATTTATCACCACCACTTATCAAATGAATCTCCTTGATGTCAAAGAGGGAAGATATCTTGTTTTTCTCTGTGCAGCATCCATTGTAAGATTTGTTTTGTCAAACATGACCTTCAATAACATTAATCTGAAAATTTGAGAAGCAAACTTCTAAACTTTACCTATGTGAATCATTGGCTTTCAATAAGTATGCTATAAAAATTTACTGTATTTATATTTTATTAAGATGGGGAAATAAAATGTTAAATAATTAGGAAAACTGCTTAAGGTCACACATAGCTAATACACTTCTAAGCAGGATTCAATACCAGAGTATATGCTTGTATCCACTTAATTCCACTGCATATCATGAGCGAGCATTTATTGAATGAGTCACATAAGCATAACCTTATCCACCAGCAGAGTGTATGACTATATCATGTATCCTATTTTGAATAATATCCAACCCACAACATTCAGCCAATAGACATTAACTAAAAAATGTAAAAAAAATTCAGAGATACAAACAATAAGTAGAGAAAATTTAAGATGAAAATGCTCACTAGAAAAAATTAACAATAATTCCACTGTGACTTATTAAAAGTAGGTGCTTAATGAAGGAATTAAGAGATTATAATAAATAAAATAGTAAACTATTAAGGGGAAAACACTGGCAATAATGTTAGAAAGGCTATACCACAAACATCAAAAGTATACTTCCTGATTCTCAATAATTAAACAGGATAGCTGTGCCTTAGAAAGAAATAAAAATTTTAATAGAGCTATTATCATTTCTACCTAAAGATTCAGGTACAACATTCTTTTAAAGAAACAAGGAGTAAAATCAATATATATAGATGTACACACAAATATATATACATATAAAAATTCATATCTAAGAAGTACAAGCAAAACTTTACAGTGTGTGGGAAGAGTTTTTGGTGTCATACAACAGTCCCACCAATCCACTCCGAGGCAGAAAGGTAAAGCTTTCTGCTCTCATCCTCTCACGGTTCTTTACAATATCTGAAATCCTAGATGGGATTGCTGCTGAGTCACAGCAGACACAATCGTAGTGGGTTTTGCTGTAGGAGTAAATTGTTGGGGATATTTCTATTTCTAGACTTTATGGTGCAGATCAAAACCAAAATAAAGAATGGTTAGCTCGGATTTTCCCCAAAGTCCACCAAAAAGCCCCAAGCATATTGTATAGAATCATCTCTGACATACATAGTCATAGGGTAGGTAAGCATTCTAAAACATATCAGGGAAAAATAGTTTGACAAAACAGAGCGGGAGGATCTTGATCCTTGGTTTGCATGGTCACAATACCAAAAATCACACATCTCCCAAAGTAATACTCATTTTCATGTTCTTGATCTCTCTCTCTCTCTCTCTCTCTCTCTCTCTCTCTCTCTCTCTTTCTCTTTCCCTCCTTCTTAGGAAAGCAATAATTATAATCCAATTAGCTGCTTGTTGATAGACATTTTCTGCCCCAATTCTAGCAGGGATATTTGCACAGGAGACTTCATTACTGATACAAATATACAATTAGAATCCATAAAAATTACAAAACTTAAAAGTACTCTACTTATTGCCAAGTTCAGCACATTATTTTTAAGTTGAGGAATCAGGTTATATAACTTGTTTTGTCCACCTGATCCATAATGTTTCTCCCATTGAAGGTTGAAAAGGTCTTTATTTTTTCATTAATTTATTCCTAATTATAACTCACCAGAATATAGAACCAGTGTGACAGTCATGTGCTTATGTTAATTTTATGATTGAAATGTAGGGGTACACTCTAGCCTGTTAATCTGGAGATAGCCATTGAGTAGCCAATGAGGCCTCTATGTAGGCATGGATTTCACCTGAGACTCAGGAAATATTGCGATATTTCCCTCTTGAAGATAAGAAGCTATCTTCCCCAGTTGTTGGGAGTTAGTCTCAGAGACAATTAATCACAGACAACACAGGATGGTGGTATCCAGGAGGCTGAAGAAGCCGGTGGAGAGACCACACGGCTTTGCCCTGATGGAGCCAGACCTCTAAGGCTGGGGCAGCCACATGGGGGCCTCTGGCAGCGATGAGTTGCTTCTGCCACCACAGAATGCTATTGAGGGACCTTGAACCCTGGAAGCGAGGAGCCATGGGGAGACCCCTGTTGGTGCCTGGACTCTGTACCCACTGACCTGTGACTTTGTGAGTCGGAAAGAGACTTTATGGACTGATTTTGGGCATATGAGTTAATATTGGACTTGTGAGTTTGAGCTGGACTGGGCTGGAATGTTTTCTCAATGTCCTGTTCCTCTTGAATATAAATCCATTCCTTATATCCATCTGTGTGTCTTTGAAATTTGTTCCTCTAGCCTACCCAGACTGACACAACCAGGTATGCTGATCTTTTCTTTAGG
>PVJH01018041.1:0-46193 GCA_004026705.1 Nesogale talazaci | reverse complement strand
TTATAGATTGCTCTTATACATATGGGCTCATATCAGACTTATAGACTGTATCCAGACTGGGGTGGGATGTTCTGTCAATGTTCAATTGCTCCTATATATAAACCTCTCCCTTAAACACATATGACTGTCTCCATGAATTTGTTTCTCTAGTCTACCCAGACTAACACAACAGGTAAAAAAAAAATTCATGTCTCTCTTTAGATTCTTTGTTACATGGCATGTATTCACGTATTAGACACATGCTCTAGAGAAGCGGGCTCAAGATCACTCTAAGTTGTATACGGTGTCCTTTTTCTACTAAGTACTACTAAGTATCAAGAGGCACAGTAGATTCCGTACTTCTACCAAACAACAAAAAAGAAACCTCAGTGCCATTGACTTGATCACAGTGATGCATAGAGACTTTAGACGACACGGTTGAAGTGTGGTTTTCCCAGATGGTTAACTTTGTACAGGAGTAAAAAGCCTCTTCTCCTCCCCACCAAAGGGCTGGTATCTTCAAACTCATGACCTTTCAGCGAGCAGCCTCCTGGGAAAGCCCCTGTGCCACCAGTGCTCCTCGGTACCTCTGTGCTCACTGGCCAACAGGGAGGCCAAACACTGGCAATCAAACAGGTAGCAGTCAATGCGGCTAAATTGCCCTAAAAGCCTCATAAATTCTACAGTTACTTTATGGACTAGAACCCCCCTGACACGGTACCTTTGAAATTAGGAAAGGAAACAGTTCTTTTATTGCAGCGAGGTTAACAAATATGGAACCATTTCCAAACAGGGAGAATTTGATGTCAGGATGTGTTCACTGGCCGAGGAGGTTCTTAGACTAACTGTAATCTGAAACACTGGGGTGGCGAGAGATGGGTGGAAGGCGAGAGGCCAGACTTGTAAGACTCAGGTTTCTTTCTACCCCCACTAGTCCCCTTACAGCCTCTGCTGATCGGGAAGCTCCCTCATTCTCAGCAAGTGTCCCTTGAGGACACCCCCGACTTACGGAGAGTCTGAGTAAACGTATACGAAGCAGCACTCCTGTGTCCCCTTCAAAGCTGCATCTTCTTTGCAGCCTGCGCCCCCCACCCCCTCCCCGCAGCAGGGCACGTGGCGGTTATCCTGCTTGAAAACTCTTGAGTCCTCCTGGACTTTTTTCTTTCCTTCCAGGCCTTCATTCAATCCACCAGCAACTTCTACCGGTTCTCGCTTACAAAGGTATCTGTAACCAACCACTTTTGAAACCGCTTTTAAAGCTACCTACCTCACTTCAAGGTGTCGCCCCCTCTCCCCACCACCGCCCCCTCCCCCCACCCACTATGGGGACCTCCCTGAGCTTACTTGAATTTAGTTTAAACTTCTCCCCCTCCCTGAGATCGGAGCTGACCACCCCATTTTAGAGGCAGCTGGATTCCCACCCCACCCGGGCACTCCCTACCTCCTCACCAGGCTTTCTCTGTTCTTTTACTGTTACATACTTACATCGGCCTGTGACAGACTTTGTAACTCATTTGATTTCACCTAGACAGCCGGGATGGGGCCACTGCCGTAGGGAAAGAAGGGGTTCTACATGGAAGGAAGGTGGCAGAATTCTCTGCAGAGGGAGCTGACAAAAACTCTCTGACATAAAGCACTCCGTGTGGGTTTTCTTCAACCGAAGAGAGAGCGCATCTCCAGTGGACAAGCATGACCTTGCTTGTTTGGAAAGGGCAGGGATGGGGGTGGGGGCAGGGGGAGCAGCCCATCCTCGACAGAACATGCACCTTTGGGAGGACCCCATGAAAGCAGTCAGGGAGGAAGGAGGCCAGCCAGCTCTGTCAAATCAAGCCTGGCAATCAACAGGTGGCAAAAGCCACAGCCTGCACTGTCTGTCTGTCTCTAGACCCACCAGGTGTTAGGCAACTACAACAGGCTAATGCTCTTGCAGAGACAAGAGGGCCTGTCCTTAAGAAGTGAAAATACCAAACCCAAATCCACTGCTTAGATCCATATAAGATCCTATATAAGATTTTGGAGGATGTAGATCTTGATTGGAACAGAGAGCCTCAGCTTTCTCTCAGGGACCAGTTGGTGGGTTTGAACTTGCAACCTTGACGTGAGCTTCTCAGCATTTACCCAGCGCTGCCACTCGAGCTCTTTATGAGAACACAGTGTGGATGCTAGTGATGACACATGAAAATCGGCAAAGGTCTTGGATGCAGACCCAGCTTGGATTTGTATGCAGATGCCTAGATTTAAGTCTAGGGCTCTTTTCCCCAACATCACAGCTACTTCCTATACTTCTGAGGACTGTGCATGAAGCTACATTGGTAAGACCTGACGCATCACGCTTGCACTACTGAAGCCCATGTCTAGATTTCCTTTACTGCTGTAACAACTAGGCTTCCTCGGCGGAAACCACAACCGCTTTTCAATTCTTCAGCACTAACTTTTCCCTCTGAGGGGACTTTTAATTCTTCAGAATTCCTTTCCCTCTGCATTGCAAAGGGCTGTTACATTATACAACCTTCTCCCCTTCCTAGAATACACTATATTCCAGATCTCAAATAACCTAGTACTTTAAGAACTAGGTTATTTGGCATTGAATATATTTTCTTTCTTTTTTTCAATGATTTTATAGGGAGCACTTATAGCGCTTATAACTTTCCATACATCATTTGTATCAAGCACATTTGTACACATGTTGCCATATTCATTTCCAAATACTTTCTACTTGAGCCCTTCGTATAAGCTCCTCTTTCCCCCTCCTCTTTTTTTAATAAATATTTTATTGGAGGCTCATACACCTCCCCTCACAATCCATACAAACATCAATTGCATGCAGACCACATTTGCACACTTGTTGCCATCATCACTCTTAAAACATCCTCCCTCCACTTAGGCCCCCAGTAATAGCTTCCCATGTTTCCCCTCCCTCCACACTCCTCTAAGAACCCCTAATAATTTACACATTGTTATTACTTTTTCATATCGTATATTGTTGGATGTGTCCCTTCACTCACTTCCAGTTATCTGTACTCCAGAGAGGAGGTTATATTTTGATCCCTGAAATTGGTTCCCCCTTTCTATTCCACTATCCCTCCATCCTCCCAGTATCACCACTCCCACCACTCGTCCTGAGGGCTCATCTATCCTAAATCTCCCATGTTTCCAACTCTAGTGTACATCCTCTGTCTAACCGGACTTGTCTGGTAGAATTGGGATCATGATAGTGGGTGGGAGGAAGCATTTGAGAACTAGAGGAAAGTTGCATATTTCATCGTTACCACACTGCACCCTGACTGGCTCATCTCTTCCCTGCAACCCCTCTGTAAGAGGATCTCACTTCACCTATTGATGGACTTTGGGTCCCCAATCTGTACTTCCCCTCATTTATAATAATATAATTTTTAGTTCTTTAATGCCTGATATCAGATCGCTTGGACACCTCGTGGTCACACAGGCTGGTGTGCTTCTTCCATGTGGGCTTTGTGCTTCTGAGCTGCGTGGTCGCTTGTTTACTCAAGCCTTTAAGATCCCAGATGCTCTCTCTTTTCTAAACATACTTTGGAGGCAGTTTATCCATTCATTTTTCTTCCATTCTTCTTTGGGTCCCAGGTTCTTGATGTAAATGCAGTGGTAAAAGCAGGGGACTTCTATGTTCAGTCCTGGGTGAACCCCAGGACTCTAATTCTCAACTCAGACACAGCTATCAGCACAGGTTTATGGTCCATGGTTATTGGGTGATTACAATGTGCTCAGTGTGACGCCACCAAATTCAGGGGCTGCCACACACCAGAGACATGCACTAGACTAACCAAACACTTTATTCTAAGGAGCCCGAACTCACACGGAATCATGTAATGCAGTGAATGGGCATCAGGAGACAAGTGCTTCTATTTAAAGCCAATAAACAGATTTGTACAGCCTCTATCAATATTCTGCAAGTGCCTGTAACGATAACCTAGATGAGCCAATGGCTTTCTAACGAGCCTCCCTGCAGCGAGCGGTCCACCTTTCATCTGGCAAACTGCTTTGAGAGAACCCTTCTTAGAACTCAACTCTGATCTTGCATCTCTCTACCAGGAAGAATTTGATGATTTCTCATTGCTTGTGGGATCAAAGCTGCATTTCTTAATGAGACACACCAGGCTTTCCCTAAGTAATGTTCTGTGTGCCTTGCTAGTCTCAATCTCTCTCCCCGCGCCCTTCTAGCCGCCACAATGATGGAACTTGTCTCAACTGTAATACAGTGCATGGAATGCCTGGCCCTGGGATCACAGTCATGGCTGACCGTGCCTTCTGTCCACATTGCTGCATGCTCACAGGTCTCGCATCCTGCACACAGGGCTCAAATACAATCTTTGCCAATGAAGACTGCTCTCTTGGAGCATTTCTCTCCTTTGTGCTTTACTGATGTTGGCAGACACACACTTCCAAAGCTGAAGGACTCAAGGGCACACCTATTTTCACTCATTTTTGGGGAAAAACATTGCCAGATTATTAAAGTGGTCAGTCATAGCTAGAAGCCCTGGAGACACACTAATTAAGCACTCAGCTGCTAACTGGAGGTTGGCAATTTGGCACCAACGATTTGGTTCCATGGGTAAAATGTAAGGCAGTCAGCTTCCATGGAGATTTCAGGCCTATCTGAAGGCAAGTGGACATTCCCTTATAGAAGGGTCACGGGGAGGAATGCAGTGTGGCAATGATGAAACATGCAATTTTCCTCTAGTTCTCTAATGCTCCCCCCACCCGTTTTCTCACTATCATGATCCTAATTCTACCTTACAAATCCAGCTAGACCGGAGGATGTACACTGGTACAGATAGGAACTGGAAACTGGTATTGATAGGAAGAGAACAAATGATCTCTTCAGGACCAGTGGTGAGAGTGGTGATACCGGGAGGATGGAGGGAAGGTGAAGTAGAAAGGGGGAATCGATGATTCCTCCCTGGGGAATGGACAACAGAAAAGTGGGTGAAGGGAGACGTCAGACAGTGTAAAATATGACAAAATAGCAATAATTTATAAATTATCAAGGATTCATGAGGAAGGGGAAAAATGAGAGGAGCTGAGACCAAGGGCTCCAATAGAAAGCAGATGTTTTGAGAATGATGATGGCAACAAATATACAAAGGTGCTTGATCCAATGGATGGATGTATGAATTGTGATAAGAGTTGTATGAGCCCCCCCCCCAAAGGTATAAATACTGACACAGAGTTTGTATATGTATATTGTGATTAGAGCTGTATGAGCTCCCAATAAATGGTGTGTGTGTGTGTGTGTGTGTGTGTGTGTGTGAGAGAGAGAGAGAGAGAGAGAGAGAGAGAGAGAGAGAGAGAGAGGAGACTCCAGCCTCAGAAACTGAGCAGAGCCATTCTATTCTGCTCCATGGGAGACAGCAACATCAATCACAGCTCAATAATTTTATTTTATCAGCCCAAAGCCCATAATTGAAGCTTCATTGGCTCGTCAGGTTTAATGGAGACTCTGTTCCTTTAGCAGAAAGACACAGATGAAACTTTTCTTTAATGGCACAGAACAAAATGTCACTGTTCACCACCACTGTGCCACGTTCCTGTGGCACTATGGAAAGGGCCGGCCATCATTTCTACTGGAGAGCAGTATCATTAGGGAGACTTGCCAACAGGAACTATGCTGCTTACTTCTGTTTCCCTGGGCCAAATGATTCCCTTTTCCATGGAACCATCATTTCATCATTTATGACGGTGTGGATTAAAAAGCAAAGCCCACCAAAGTCACCGCCCGTGAGTCCTTTCCAACGCAGAGACTGGGCTGGGTTTCTGAGTCTGTAAATCTTTATGGAAGCAGAGAGCCTCATCTTTCTCCCAAGGGGATGAAATCAAAATTAAACTTCATTTTTACTAGTGGAATCACATGTCACGGTGACACTGGGGTGGGAGGGTGGGGAGCTAATAACAGCTCTGAACTGAAATGATATATATCGATATCTATCTATCTATATATATATATGTTTTAATCCTCACTTCTTTTTGAAGTTAAACCAGGCTATCATTTTTGTCTCTTCTTTCTGTCTCACACCCCTGTCAGCCAATCACTCACTATTGCTGACTTTAACTTTTAAAGATTATATTCCTTAAATCCCTTTCCATCAATCACCCACCACTGACTTCAGACTAGCACTGGTTCTAGATCATTGCATCGCCCGATCCTCATTGTCCCCATCTTCCATTTGTACTGCATGGCCATCGTGTAATTCCCATACTCAAAAGTCTCCAGTCCCCAGTGCCTCCCCCTTCTCATCCACATCTATTTACCAAGAGCCTCCTATGTGCCAGACACTGGCCTGGCACCTATGGATGAACTGAGGTCCTTATTAAGATCCACAAGGGACCCTTAGTGTGGCCCCTGCATCTTCCCTCATCTGCTAGCCACAGATTCTTCAGCCTATGGATGTGGCCTGCTCCTGACTTTGTGAACTCACCACTCTATCTCTGGCCTCCGCCTCGTCTGTAGAATGCCTTTCCCTGTCTTACCCTACTTTAGTTCTATAGTCTTTCCATTTCTAGGAATGCCTTCTCTTGAAGCTCTCCTGAACCCTCCATAACTCCCACTGGCGAGATGAGAAAGGCCCTCAACGGACGGATGGGCGCAGTGGCTGGAACAATGGGCTCACGCATAAGAACACCTCTGAGGAGAGGGCAGAACCAGGCAGTGTTTCGTTCTTTTGTGCTTAGCATCACTGTGGGCCAGCATGGACTTGATGGCACTACATAGCAATGGTAACAGCAACAAGGCGTGTTTGACACTCGGTAAGCCTGTAGTGAATGTCTGCTGGATAAATTACAAATATGGAAAGCAAACACACAGGTTCTACTACTTCCAAAGTATTTTAGATTAAAGCTGACATTAGGCACACTGACATGCTCAGTTTATGGAAAACACGTTTCCTCTATTTAATATGGCTCCAGAAAATGTCGACAGCCAGTGGCATTGTTTATAATAGCTACAACCCCGGCTAGCCAGGAATTCCCATGATGGCCTGCACTTCTCAGTTTCCTTCCTGGATACACACTTTCTAAGACTGTCAGGCCACAAAGCGTACCTCAGAACCTAACACGCCAGAACACAAACATTGTTCCTTATCACTTGTGCACATGAGGAGACAAAACACACAAACACAAGCAACTCAGCATTACAATGAAACTCCTTAAACAGAGAAAGTCTTATACCGAAGGCTGATTGGAAAGTAGGTCATCCAAAAGTGTCCACATTTTCACAGTGAGACTAGCAATGTGGTTGTGGAAACTTGTACAGTTTTCCAGCTGTTCTTTATCTAAGGCAGTGGTTCTCAACATTCCTCATGCTGCGACCCTTTCAAATAGTTCCTCATGTTGTGGTGACACCCCAACCATAACATTATTTCCGCGGCAAAAAAAATTTATTTTCCTTGCTACTTCATAACTGTCATGTTGCTACTGTTATGAATCAGGCAACACTGATGAAAGGGTCGTTCAACCTCCAAAGGGGTTGCGACCCACAGGTTGAAAACAGCTGACCTCAGGTTTGAAAAGTTCCCATCTCAAAAGCGGTTACCAGGAGAGCCGTAACGGGTGCCAAAGCCACACAGAGGGAAAGGTGTGCCTTGCATCTGGAAACTCTGGAAAGCTTTCTAGAAGGGATGGTGTTTCAGAGGAACTGCAGGGAGAAATCGTGGGCGGACAGAGGGAGGATTATTCAGCACAGATAACGTCATTCGCCAGGAGACGTTATTTTCTCAACGTGCTGTGACAAGAAGTCCTCCTTCTTGAGAAGATGCTTTGATACATACTGAAGCAGCCCTGGTGGTAAGGTGGTTATGCACTGGACTGTTAACCACGAGGCTAGTAGTTCAAAGGCAGCAACTACTCCAAGGGGGAAAGATGAGGCTTTCTACTCCTAAAAAGAGTCTCAGAAGCCCACAGGAACAGTTCTTTAGGCCACCACAAGCCAGGATTGACTCAATGGCAGTGACCTTGGTGTTGGGATTATAGGGTGCAGAACAGTACTATTTTATGCTGGGGAAGAAGAAAGATCCCCTTGCTGCTCCAGCGATGAAAAGAGAGGAAAGTTTTTTAAAAGTTTTGAGTTGGTTTTTTTTTTCTTTTGAAAGGCAAGCATTAAAAAGCCAGTCGAGGAGAATAATCGACAGCCACGCCTACAAAGTGGAGATGAAAATGATTCTTGATCACTTTGAATAACTCCAGCCATATCTTGTGTCTTTTGGCTTCTAACCAAGGTAGCCTGTTGTGTAGTGCTCTGTGTTTAATGTACTCAGAGGTCATCATATCACTGCCTTAATAAACAACAACAATAACCATCTTTCCATCTCTATAGATTCTTGCTGAAAATGGACAGTGGGTGTCCACTTACCTCTCTTGATATATACATGACCCTGGTAGAAAATAATCCAAGTTGTCCCTATTGTTGACAGAACGGCCAGTATACTTAGAACACTGGTTCCCTAAATTGGAAAATCAGCAAGTGGGTGTGTAAGAGGCTAGTTATTGAAAATCGGTTTGATAGTGTCTATGAAAACCAAAGTACATAAGATAGGGTGCCTTTGAGTTTAGGTTTTATTGGCTGAGTACTACATAAATACAATAAAATCTTGTGACACCATGTTTTCTCTGCAATAAATATCCACGTCAACTAGTTGAATGGTAGAAAGAGACTGACTCCTGGAAAGCATAAGCCTCTACAGTCCTGGGTGGAGCAAGGGAGTTAGTATGTGACCCCAGGCAGGCTCCAGTTCAGGGACCCTAGACCAGCCCATTCACAGTTGTCTGTGAGGCCTCGGTGGCTCTGAAGTTTCTGCACCAAGAGGTTGGCTTGGCTGGTCCGCACAACCAACATACACCAGAGCCCAAACTCACTCCCGCCAAGTCAGTGTGGACACTTAGGGACTCTAGAGGACAGGGTTGAATTGCCTGAGACTATCACTCTTTATAGAAGGGAAAACCCCACCTTTTCCCCAAGGAGCAGTTGGTTGCTTTGAACAGCTTACTCTGGGGTGAACAGTCTCACACGGAACCACCAGGCCCCTCGAGCACCACAACTAGTAAGACCAAGGCCAAGTCTCACCTCCATGTCCCTGCCTATTCCACTTGCAGTATGCCGAACCATATGAAATCGAATACGTTTCAAAATGAGATGAATGACATTGGGATCAAGCCCTTGGAATTCCACTCCCAAGTTGAGTCACTCTCTGGTCCTACCAAGGAGGTGGTGAACTGTCACCATGGCGCCCAGGCATGTGCAAAAACACACCTCCTGTTACATGCCCACATCTCACTTCCACACTCTCAATCAGGACTGTCTTCATCCAGAAAGAAAACGAGGGGCAATGAAAAGGTGCCACTCAAGCCTAGTTGAGTGTGCCGTCCTTAAAATAGGCAGAGGAGGGTCTTTGATGGAAAAGGCAGGCAAGAAGGGGGCAGCACAGGCTCCTTACCTCCTCTCCCATCGTGATGTCTCGCACCGCGTGCAGCAAAAGGTGGGGCCCGTTGAACACAATCGAACAGTTGGGGTCGCAGCTGTGGTTGAGCAAAGACATACTGAGGGAAAAGGGGCATAAAAAGAGGAAGATGATTAGGGTTCAGAAAGTAAAGGTGGAGCAGCTACATTTAACGAACACGAGGGGCAAAGATGTGATGCATATGCAGCGTGGTGCTGGGGAAGAACACAGAAAGAATCCTGGACTGCTAAAAGGGCACACAAGTCTCTCTTGGAAGAAATACAGCAAGAGGATTCCTTGGAGGCGAGGATGGCAAGACTTCATCTCCTGCGCTTTGCACAGCCTGTCAGGAGAGCCCGATCTCAGGAGAAGAACATTGTGCCTGTCACGCTGAGGGACAGCGAGGGCAGAAGACCCTCGAGGAGGGTCTGCAATCATGGGCTCGCCACTGGGACCACGGTGAGGCAGCGTCTCGTTTTCACATCTGGTGGCTCTGGGTTGGGAGGACTGGGTGACACCAGCAGCAGCCTGAGCCACAGAGGCGGAGTGGTGGGTACAGAGTGGGGCAGCCAACTGCAAGGCCGGCGGCTGAAATGCACGGTCTTGAAATAGAATGTTAACTAGCTCCCAGTTCCTACTGCATTCTGGACCTTGATCCAAATAGTCCACCTATTTTCCTAGAGATGCATGGTTGCCATTTGGGAAATGGGTCATGTTTAGTGGCCACTTAAGTGGATAATTAATTATAATAACTCTACGTGGGTACTCTGTTAGCACGCAAACATAGGCCATCAAACTTCATCATGAAAACCATCTTATGAGGATCGTGTACAGATAGAGTGTGATATGCTGGAGTTAAATGCACAACTAGTGAATGGTGACTACGTCTAAACCAGTTGGTGCTGCTTTCAGGCCATCTCTTAACAATTAAATGCGTACTTTTGAAAGCCCCTTTAATCACCTATGATATTATGGCACGCTGGTGGTGGAGCTCCTCTGTGTTGGGTTGTGAACTGCAAGGTGTGCAGGTGAAAACGACAATCTGCTCTAGGGAAGAAACACCTGGCTTTCCCTTCCCATCAAGCATCAGTCTCAGACGCTCCAGGGCAGTCTTATCAGGTGCTAGAGGATCGCGATGAGTATAAAGTTTGGAGTATGGTGAGAAACAGGAAGAGCCAAATGCTCAGACGTAGAATTAACGACAAGAAAGAGTAATGCTTGCCTTTGAATTCTGAAAAACAAAACAAGCCACGCCGGCTTTGAGTTGAGCAGCACTGCTCCCACGGGATTTCTAAGGCTGCCATCCTCCGTGGAGGAAGCTACCACATCTTTCTCCCATGGACGACCTGGTGGGTTTAAACGGCTGATCTTTGGGTTGGCAGCCAAGGGCTGAACCACGGAGCCACCAGGGCTCCTTCATTTGGACCCTAATAGCTTAAAAACAAAATGCGAGCAGGAGTGACTCTGTAGTGCTCCCAGAAGAGCTGTCTCATAGCTCTGTCATGAAACATCCCCTTAGTGACTGCTGGAAACACAGGACCAAGACCTCAGACTTGTCAAGGGGACCCAGCATGTGTGAGCAATTCAACAGATGAGTTGGGACAGTCCAGCGAGTCTACGGAAATAGCATGGGGCTTCAACTCTGGAGACTTAGCAATAAGATCCAGGCAGGAGGGGGCTGACTCAATCTTAGCTTGATGCATTATTAGCACCAACTTTTCAACCTCACAGCACCCATAATAATAATAATAATAATAATTACTAGGGGGCTTAAGTAAAAGCACATGTTTTGAGAATGATGAGGGCAACAAATGTACAAATGTGCTTGACATACAATGGATGGATGTATGGATTGTGAGAAAAGTTGTATGAGCCCCCAGTGAAATGATTTTGGGGGGTGGGTGGGAGTGGGAGGCCCAGCGCACAACCACTATGCCAATGGAGGCTCAGCCCAATGAAATGATTTTTTTTTTTAAATTTCTAGGAGGTCTGTCTCTCTTACTATTGTAACACAGAATGTGAAGCTACAAAAAGTTAACCCTTCCCATTCCCTAGTGATTTATCATTCAGCTCCAAGTGTGGGTCTTGAAAGAACTGCTCCAACAGCCTTTCCCACTCACTGCCCCGGAGTCCACGTCAACTCACAGCATCCCTGCGGGGCAGGGTAGTGATTTTCCAAGACTGGAACTGTACATGCGAGCATAAAGTCCCCTCTTGCTCCCACGTAGCCTGTCTAACAACCTCTAAAAGGCAGGGGAGCTGAGTGGGAATTAAAAACACTTCTTCCAGTAAAGAAATACTGTCGACCATACCTAGGATAGAGGCCAACACCAACTTCCTGCATCTCGGGGTTACAGATGGTGAAAGAGTTGCAGATCACCTGTAAAAACAAGGGAGAGTCGTCAGGATGACCAAAGTCACTTAGGAAATGCCATCGGGCACAAACCCAAACATATGCTAAATAAAACAGGGTTAGTGGCTGCTCTGGAATGAACCAAATGAAATTCGGAGCCTCATTCTTTTACAAAACAACATGATCTGGGACACAATGCCTGGCAGTAAAAGTTCGGAAGTACAGACACCCTGTAAAAAACACTGCGTCAGACCAGCACTGGGCACATACATTTTAGTTTAATCCATGCCCCCCCCCACCCCACCCACACACACAGAAGTTACATAGTTACATGAAATATTCAGAATACAAATAAGCTGGTGACTGAGAACTATACTCTTAGCCTATCATATTTTTCACCAAAACAAACTGTCTGCAGTTTCCAAATACGCCGTGTTCCTGGGAGGCGACAGCAGTTGACCCTCTGTGATGACAAAGCGTGAGGTATGTATAACCAGAGTGGGTCTGGGATCGCAGTCAACAACACACAGCCAGCCTAAGAAGATATTCCTCCAGTGAAACTCGGTAGTGACCAGGAACACACCACCACCCACACAGCACAGTTCAGTCTCTTACCACTGAGTGTTGAAAGAATTTAAATCCTCATTTGTGTGAGAAGTGTGAAGGCAGTGGGCTTAGTCGACCTAGAATCAGAAACCCTACATCCTGGTCACACCTCACAGCTCCAACGGATACTGGGGAGATAGCAGAGTCCACAAAGACCAAGGGGTCAGGTAGAAATAAAAATGTTTTGAAAATGATGATGGTAAGAAATGTACACATGTGCTTGACACAATGGGTGGATGTATGGATTGTGCTCAGAGTTGTACAAGCCTCCAATAAAATGATTTTTTTAAAAAAAGAAGAAAAAAGGTGATGTTCCTGCCTTCATGGAGCTTCTGTTCTAGTGAGGGAGACTAATGGAAAAAACGTGCGATGGATACATTGTCAGACAGGAACAAATCAGGATAAAGAGGGAAAGACCAGAAGTGTGCAGGGGGAAATATTGGCCAGTAAGTCCACTCGGATAAAGTGACATTTCAGGAGAGACCTGAAGGAAATGAATACATGCATATTTATACAATGAGATATCATGCCAGGAAAAATAACAAGTGCAAAGGCCCTGTGGTAGGAAAGTGCTGAATGCAGGGCAAGAAAGCTTCTATGACCAAAGCAGATAATGGAATAATAAGGAGGTGGAATATAAGATGACAGCGGTAGCTACATCTTCAAGGGCTTTATGGCCATATAAAGACATTAAATTTTATTCTGAATAAGACAGAAAGCCAGTGAGGGACCCTTGCTGAGGAATGAATGGTATCTGTTTTGAAAGGATCACTTTGGATACTGTCGAAGGACAAGATGGATGGTACAAAACCAGTTCGGAAGCTGCAGCACGAGTTGAGATGAGAGCTGATGGTAGTCGGGACGTTCGTAGCAGTGGGTAGAGAGAAGGGGTCAGTACTGTCCACTGGATTTAGTGATAGATTGTTTATGAGGAGTGAAAACATTCATGCGCGAAAGTTTGGCTGGAGCAAATGGCAGATTATAGTTGCTATTTATTATAATTTAATGTGATGATGGAAGAAACAGATTAGGTTGTAGAGTTTAGAAGCCTAATAGTTCTGTTTTAGTTATGGTAAATGTGGTATGGACAATTGGACATCCTAGCTAAGGCAAAAAGTGGGCAACTAGAGTTCAGGGTGGCAGTTAGGGCTAAAGATAAATTCTTTATGACAAACAGAGCAAAGTTCATCCAAAAGAAAGGAGGTGAGGCCACTACAGCCTTGAGATGAATTAGGAACACAAATGGCTGCTGCCCTTAACTGCAGAGTTCCAGTGGAGGAAAAAGCAGTGAGAACCAGTTTGCCTGTATCAGGTTCATATGAAAGAACACAGAGTATAAAAACACACTTGGTCCTTTGAGACGCTTCCATGGCTCCAAAAAGCTTTTACATGAAATTGAGTGCAACTTATCATGATTTGGCACTTTTCCTTTAAAAGTTTGACAAAACTGCAATTTCCAATCAGGAAATAAATTGATGTACATACACATATTTTAAACACAGACGAGTTCAATGGCTAAACAGGCACCTGTTTTGCATTAAGCTGCAACAGTATGCTGTCTGTGTATGTCTGAGCATATAAAGTGCATGGTAAATGTACTGAACAAAAGATCCTGTGTTTCCCTTTTTGAAACTTTAAACATTTTTCAATGGGTAAGAGTTCTTGAGGGGTAGACAGAAATTTTAACAGACACTATGGTACATTCAGGACATGACCCAAAGTGATCAACGAACAATAACAACAAATACTTGAAACAGAACTAATTTTCTAACTTTTGAATCAAACAAAAATTAAATATCATTTTTTTGTGAGTTTTGGATCAAATGAAAGTCTTTTCCACAATAAGTTTATTCTGGTATGATTTTAAAAAGTATAGCTAGCTAGCTTGCTAGCAAGAGAAATGTCAACAGCCATCTCGTTCTCCACAAAACATTTCCTGATCCCTAGACTTAGCAAACTTTATTAATTTTTTTAGCAGCATTTGTCCTATGTGTCCAATCCCTATCTTGGATACATAGCTGTCCCTATCTCTTTGCCCATTCTTTCTCTCCATTCCAGCTCATCTTCCCGCCCATTGTGTTCCTTAGTCTGATCCTTCAGACCAGTGTGAAGACTTGCTCAATTCGTGGCTAATTATTAGGGACAAATACAAAGTGCTCTGGAGACACAGTGAGTCAAACACATGGGAGGGAAACCCTCGGATGCAGTTCTACTCTGTCCTATGGGATAGCTAAGAGTTGGGATGATTGTATGGTAGGGAGTGTGTTTTCTGTTCGTTTTCATTCAGTACGTTGGACATACAATAAAGATGTGCTGAATAACTGCCGGAATGGGTCATCCACTGCTGGTGGAAATGCACAAGGGCATAGCCACCATGAAAAATAGTTTGGCAGTTCCTTAGAAATCTAAATGTAGAACCCACCAATTCTACACCTACATATATACCCGAAGAAATTGGAAGCAGGAACAGATACTTGTATACGAATACCAATGCACTTTTCACAACTGCAAAAAGGTGGAAACCATCAAAACGTCCATTAAGAGAAGAATGGAGCAACAAGATATGGTCCATCTCATACAGTGGAAAGTTGCCTAGTGATAAAGAGAAAGGAAGTTCTGATATATACCAGAACATAAATACATCTGGAGGGCATTACGTGGAGCGAAAGCAGCAAGTTCCAAAAGGATAAATACTATATGATCTCACTGTGGTGAAATAGAAATCAAAGTGGTTACCTGTGGTGGGTGAGAGCAGGGAAGTGGGAGTCACTGCATGGGGGGTGGGGGGACACTGTGTTTCTGTGCATGGCAAATTTGGTCATTGGAAAAGAACAGTGGGGATGGTTGGAGAATATGGTGAATGTGACCAATGTGAACGAATTATAAAAGTGTTCAATTAGCAAATGTTTTCTGACTATGTTTTGACCATGATAAAACAACTTACAAAATCATTTATTGAGGGGTCTTATAGCTGTCATCACAATCCATACATATATTCATTGTGTCAAGTACACTTGTACATATGTTGCCATCATCATTTTCAAAACGTTTTCTTTCTACTTGAACCCTTGCTATCAATTCCTCATTTTTTCCCTCCCTCTCTCTTCCTCCCTCTTTTCCTCCCTCCCTCCCTCACCCTTAATTATTAAGAGAGTTTTGACCTATGCCTCTCTTCACCCACCTTCCTGTTGTCTGTCCCCTAGGGAGGGAGTAATAAGTAGATCATTGTGATCAGTTCTTCCTTTCTCCCCCACCATCCTTTTACCCTCCTGGTATGGCTACTCTCATTATTGGTCCTGAGAGGTTTATCTGTCCTAGATTCCGTGTTGTGAGCGCCTATCTGTGTCTGTTTACATGCTCTGATCTAGCCAGATTTGTAAGGTAAAATTGGGATCATGACAGTGAGGGGAAGGAAGCACTAAAGAACTAGAGGAAAGTTGTATATTTCATCGGTTCTATACTGCACCCTGACTGGCTTGTCTCCTCCTTGTGACCCTTCTGTAAGCGGATGTCCAGTTGTCTCCAGATGGGCTTTGGGTCTCCACTCTGCACTCCCCAATCATTCACATTGATAAGATTTTTGTTTTGGGTCTTTGATGCCTGATGCCATCGACACCTCATGATTATACAGGCTGGTGAGCTTCTTCCATGTGCCTTTTTTCATTTTCATTGTCAACAGACACCTTCATCTGTAGGTTTTTAAAAATTTAAGTGTACAAATCTCTAGAGTTTCCTCATTTACATTATTCTGATAGGTATAAGTAAACAGTAAATAGAAATCTGGCCTTTTGCCTATCCATATTTTTCTCAAAATGATTAGTTCTATGTGGCACTATCAGGATTAAGAGAACTCTACAGAAAAAATGTCTGCCATATGTAACTGATAGGGAAGCAATCAAGGGAAAGAGGCTGCGCTCAGGCTTTGTTTTTTAATTAAAGAATACATACATAATGTGTTTGTGTCTGTGTACCAATGATGGTTTGAAAGGTAATTATCAGTATACCAAGAACCAAAAGAATGGAAATAAAGTCCAGAAATAAAAGTTTAAGCATTTTTCAAGCTTCTTGCTTTCTTAAAAAACAGTACAGGTAAGACAACAAATAAATATGCCAGAGTAGAAAAGCAAAAAAAAAAAAAAAAAGAGAGATTAGGTTTTAAAATCTTTCTAAAATTAAGCCGTAAATGTTACTTTAAAAATATTGCTTGGGCTGAGCCCTGGTGGCATAAGTGGTTGAGTGTGGAACTGCAGCCTGCGGGCTTGGCGGTTCCAATCCAGCGGTGGCTGGGTAGCGCCTCGACCACCAGAGGCAGTGATGCCCACAAAATAAATAAATAAATAAATAAATATATATATATATATATATATATATATATATTGCTCATGGTATGAAACTTGAGCATATATTTTAGTTATTCTCTAATTATTGAATATAAAGTGAGGCTTCTTCTTAATATATTTTCAAATATTGAAGAAGCCCTTTCTAAACAACATAAATCTGTGGTGGTGGTAGTGGTGGTGGGGTGTTATTTAAAGATTGAGGCAACGGAGGGATACACAGGGCTTTTTGCAGATTTTATTAATGACAGGAGCTAAGGTGAATTTTCAAAGTGCAAAGTCACTACATTCAGTTCGACTGAGCTCTGGCAGCAGAAGAGTTGGCACACCTAAAAACTGAAAGGGGAGTTTTTCACACAAATCACCCACTAATTTTAAAGACACACATAAGTATTTTATCCAGGCTCCCTTCCATGGTCTATGGCATTTTATTAAAGACAGATTTCCACAACCACCACTGTCACAGCCCCACCCAGAATCTCCTCATCTACCTTAAGAGACTTTAAAAGGTTCTTCCCCATCTCTCCTAGGTACAGGCAAACATCTACCTTTCAGACTCAATTCAAGCCTTGCCTAATGTCTCCGTCCCCACTCTCTCCTTTTGGCCATGTTCATCATCTTTCTCTCATCCTGGAGATGAAGGACTGTTATCTTGAACCCATGAGAACCAAGAGAGGGAGACCCACAGGCTGGGGGAGGTCAGCCTAGGGCAACATTTCCCAAATGGGGTCCATGAATCCCAGGAATCACAAGAGTTTCCAGAAGGCTTACAACATTAGCGGTAGTTATGACATCTATTTCCCTTTTCCAGAATCAAGATGGGCAACAATTATGCTGACGGAGCTCCAGCATTGGGCAAGGAGCATGCAGTGCCCTGTGGGGAGAGGGGCAGTGTCTGAGGAATAGATGGTTTCACTGGTACACACAGTAGAGCACTGCTGACATACAGGAAAGGGGATGCTAGGAAGTAAGTTCACTAGTTATATTAAATTGTTAATTCTAGATATTTGGTTCAAGATGCTCCATATAATGACTGCCATTGACTGAAATTCTTATACAGCACCTCAAGTGGTCTCCGGGATCAAAAAATGTGGTAGAAAGAGTATACATAAAGGATGCTTAGTTTTATTTTTAGCAGGTGTAATAAAAATGATTGAGGCCTCCCGTGTGTTGTCTGAAGTATGCTCATATCCAACCACTCCAATTTCTTTTAGATCAGCATTCAGAAGTATAACGTGGAATCTCTCCATATTTCTTAAGGTGCAAATGATAAGCCTGTTAAACTTTAGGTCATAAGGGCATGATACTACATCGGAAGTGCAAACAAAAACTATTTCATTTCAAACTTTGTGTTGATAAAGAATTTGGGGGGGAGGTGGGGACACAAAACAAGTTCAAAGTAAATTACTTCATCCTTTTGTTAAATGGTAAAAAGAAATATTTGACTTTATGTAGTAGACAGAGTTAAAGATTCTGTAAGTATACTTTATAAAATAAGCAAAAATTAAAATAATTCTCAATAGTTGAAAAATAAAATATTAAGATAACATCTGTATGCCATCTAGTAGAGAAGTCTGCTTGAAAATGTATCCTTTTGGGGGTGAGCCCCGGTGGCATAGTGGTTGAGTGCGGGACTACGGCGCATTGGCTTGGCGGTTCAAATCCAGCAGCAGCTCTCTGGGAGCAAGGCTGGGTAGCTCCCACGACCACCAGAGGGCAGTGATGCCCCCCCCAAAAAGAAAATGTATCCTTCTGGGTGTTGATATCTATCTCCAGGTCCTATCTGACTCCACAACTGCAAAAGTGCTTTGCCACATTCCACGGTGCACCCCCAAGAGAGGCACAGTACACATGAAACCTACCAACTACTTAATGATGCCTCGCCAAGGTTAAAATCATTATCAAGGTCAATACCATAAGTGAGAGAATAATAGTCACACGTTTTGTGCTTACTGTTTCACAGCCTTCTCAAGGTCAAACTGCCAAATGTTAAAAAATGAGGATGAGAATCAAATCTCTTTAGAAAATGGACTTGCTTTCTGAAATCCATCCAAATGTTTTCATTTTCCAAGGGCTAGACTCTCAGCAGAACTTATACTGTAAACAGTTGACCTTGACAAGGGAAAGCAAAAAACGCAAAGGATATTCACAAATCTGCCCACTGTTGTTTCCCTTCAGGCTATTCTCTGATATTCCACCTCCTGATCAGTCCTCGGATAACAGAAGCACTTCCTACAAGAGAGAGTCTCAAAACTCCCTGAAAAAACACATTATCTTTGCACTCTACTCTTCCACCAACTTTTTGAAGGTTTGTTGTACATGTCTGTCTAATGTGTTCAAAAGTATTAAGTTCTGTGACTTGGTTCTCATTGTTTAATTTTCCTCCCAAACTCTGGGCTTCAGACCTTCTATTTTGAAATAACGTCTGACAGGATGTAGTTGTGGGTTTCGACAGCTCTGCCTGTCTATGGCTATACCTCCCTGAACACGTCTGATCTCATTGACTGCTCTGCCCCCAGAACCTTTTCTGCTAAGATTTTCATTTCATCATGCTCCTATTCAAAAATCTTATGACCAACATGAACACAATTTTCTCCCATCGTTCATGCTTCACAATTCTTTTGTTCAGCAGGACTCTGCAACTATGTCCTCTTCTATGACAATCTCGTTTCATTATTATCTTTCTATGGTGGTGGTGCCAACATATACTCCAGGTTGGTAAGTTCTTTTCACTGTAAGTGACCTCTGGCCCGGTAGAAATTCCTGAATGAAGTCTGCCAGGAAGTGTAAATCACCGGACGGAGGCTGAACCGAATATAGTGGAGTGGGACTCGCATCATCTGTCATCTTACCTGAAGTTAATGAAGAAAAGAAGACTATAGAAAAATATTTCATGGGAAATATAAAAATGAACACTTGCCAATTGCTTAATGTGACTCTAATGAAAGATAGATTCAAATGTGTGCTGAAGCTGCTCTCACAATGTAGAAATGAAAGTATTCATTTGGTTAAAAACGAAAAATCCCCACCAGTCCTGGTGGCGGCGTACAAGGCTATGCACTGAGCTGCTAACCAAAAGGTCAGTAGTTCTAAGCCACCAGCCACTCCTCTGTTTGCTCCTGTGAAAATCTAAAGTCTTGGGAACCTACAGAGGCAGTTAGGGAAAAAAAAAAGAGAGGCAGTTTGACTCTGTTCCATAAGGTTGCTGTCTGTCAAAATGAATTCGTTTGGGTATGAAGATGGTCTCATTGATAGTACCATGTTTACGCACCTGGCTGTTAAACAGATTGTTAGCTGCTCCACAGAAGAAAGGTGTGGCAAATATTTCAGCCCTGTAACCTGTATTGGGCAGTTCTACTGACAGCCAACATGTCTATGCTATTGTTTTATTATCCCCAGCCGACACTGCGGCAACCGAGAGCTTGTCATCCAGATCACCTTTGACATCTCGAAGAGTGAAACCCAGGAGTATTAAGATCGCATTGAAGTGCCATCTATTCGTTGTTGAGCTTTGATATGGATTCTAAGCTTCAAGGGTGCCCCAAAATTGCTAGCCTGGAACCACCATAATAGACTATTTCAATATCCTCCTTGCTTTCTTATGACATTTATTGATATTGTAGCCATGGTTCTACCTTTATAATGAGTGCTATTGGAAGATTTGTCTTATCACCAACTCCCATTGTTTGTGCCAATAGAATTCAACACTTAAGAGTTTAATCGATATAGGTCAAGAATTCATATATTGCAATCTGAAACTAGCCCATTAGAGCATAATTTCCTTCCTCAATAGTGTTTTGAGGCTAAATTAATGACACTATCAATAGAATTACCTTATGCTCCAGGGAAATGAACTATACTGTTCTCTATCATAAAATGGTAATAATGTCCCTGAAGTGAATCAAGAGATATATGGAAATTATAGATATATGAACAGATCGGGGCTGCACTTAATTCCAACCCCAATTTAAGAACAGTTAGTTCTTATGACATGTTCCTGCTTGATGCTTATGAAGAGATTAGTAAAATATGGGTGTATTGGCAAAATGTGGTGAAGAAACCAGATAATATCCAGATATCAGCAAGAATAGAATCGAAGGTTTTAAAAGCTTGTCTTCACTCAAGCAGTCATCTAACTGAAGTGTCAGCTAAGTCCACATGGAAGAAGCACATCAGCCTGTGTGATCCAAGGATTGTAAATAATAAAATCCAGACCCAAAGGAGGGAGTGGTATCTGAGCTTCCATTGTGAATGCCCAGTTTCAGAAGGCTGTGGATGACAATGAAAGCCCCAAACCCATCAGCAGGGTCCGCACATGGATTGAGCTCTGGTGCATCCTCTCAGAACATGGCTGAGGGATATGAGCAGCTTTGCTATTTTTATTATCTTAGAGCACTGTAAAGTTGATTGTGGCAGATGTAGGTGGGTTAAAATGTAATACACTATCATTTGCTCTCCCTCTTGACTCATCTGAAAGTGTCAGTTTTTAATATTGTCTGCCTTCTCCTTGAGGTTTTTCCTAATTTTTGCCTCATCATTGTTTTTTGTTCACTTTGTATGATTATGTTTTGTTTTGTATGATTTTCTGTATATGAAATCCAAGTTAAGTAAATCTTTAAAAACAGTAACTGCATTAATGGTTCCTTGGGGAAATGGCAGGAGAGGTTGGGAGAAAATAGGGGGTTAATAATGATGGGTACAAGATAGAAGAAAATGTTTTAAAACAGATGGTGGTGATGATTGTACAACACTTCTCGATAGGCTCGAATTACGGAATTGTATGAATCGTGAATTATATGCCAATAACACTTTTTAAAAACCTGGTTGTTCCAATTCACCCGGGGCTTTACGGATAGAAGTCCTGCTTGGAGAAGTATTTCTTTAAAGATTATAGCCAAGAAAACCCTATGGAACTGGTTCTACGCTGCCTTATTGTGTTACCGTGAGTTGGGAGTGATTAAATGGCAATGTGTTAGATTTCTTTTAATGTCCCTCTTTCTTCTCTTCCAGCCCTACCCCACTGCTTTCAACAGTACTCAGTTATTGACCTACCTGGGCCAGGTGTGGAGACACAAGACCACGGAGAAAGGTACGAAAGATGGCCTCAAGGGCTCTCTGACAAACAAAGGAGACAGACTCAGCAGCCAAGCCAACACATGCAAACCACCGAAGCCACCCAGCAGAAGGGTCACAGAAGGCTCCCTGAAGAGGAGACATTCTTATGCCCAGCACGGAAGTCTCTGGAAGCACACACTGACTTTTCTAATTCTGGGTGACGTAATGGGGCAGCACCAACTTAAGTAAACATTCTAAAAACTTATTTTTTCCTTAGACTTGAAGAAAACTGGTATAAACTTGATACCTAGGCAGAAGTTGATGACATCAAATAATGTCACTTGGACACGGCAAAAGTAAACACTGAAAAGTGAAAAGAATAGGGGCTAAGGATTTTGCCATGGCACTATTACTCCCTTGGTTTAAAAAAGATTTCAAAAGATTTCAAAGATTTTAAAAAAGATTTCAAGATTACAATGCATCCTGCTCTCCCTGGTCTGGAGAAGAGAAAAGAAACACATAAAGGAATGAATACAGTTGTATGGAGTCAACTGTAGCGCATGGTGGTCCCTCGAGTGCTTCTTTTCTTTCTGCATTTGCCAACAGCTGGCTTTATAGTTCTCCTGCCTTTCTTCCGCATCAACTCTGGACAGACTCAAATCTCCAGCCTTTGGCTTTGCAGCTAACTGGGGACATTAACTCTGGGACTTACCCAGAGGCTCCTTCATTATAGACAGTACTTCATGTTTACCATCATTTAGTGCCCACCCCATAAAGAATCGGGAAAGAGATACAGGAAGGGTTGGATGCAAAGGATGTATTGGATGAATTGGGCGCTGCCCATAAGGGCATCTCAGGGACCCGGAGAGCCTCCCTGGCCTCAAAGCACTCCTCTACCCTTTGCTGAGACTGCTTGGAAAAGCAAACACCACTAAATCCACCCTCTTCCACCAAAATAAAATTTGTTGGTGAGACCGGAACCCTTGGCACTGCTATGACGCGACTCATTTCAAATCTCTTATGACTGGGCATATCCTCTCTCTTCCCAATTATCCCATGAGGGTGCTTTCCATCTCGTGCTTTCATGGTAAAAACGAGCAGAGAAGGGCTAAGCGAACAGAGAGCCTAAGACATCAACAGACCGTTCGAAGGCCATATATTCGCATGCTTTCAATTTAGTTTGCTATAATACCATCTTAGTAGAAAACTCAAGCCCTGAGGGAAATGTATGCAGGGCAGATTGAGGGAAGTTGTTAAGCACAAGGCAAGGTCTGGGCCACAGTGTTGGTCGCTGGGGCCATCAAAAATAGAGATTGATTCCCTCTATGACAAAGGATCTGGTCTACGCCAGGCACAGTGCTAGGCACTGGGAAGAAAGGAGACAAAATAGCCTTCCCGTCATTTTGCCTAAGGATCCAGGGGAAATAAGACTGTGAAAAATAGTACTTGTTTCTAATACTGACCCTTTTTGCCTTCCTCTGCCAAAGATCGTTTTCCTGACCCTGGGTCACATTTATTAGTACAGCACTCTGTGGAACTGAGAATGACAATCACGCAGGAATTCATGCTAACGTGCCAGGTCAATTTATAAACCTGGGAGTCTGCCACTCTTCCACGGCTCTGGGAGGCTCCTGGCCTCCACACATCCAAGCCAGAGATTGCTGGGGATGGCTGCGGGAGACTAGAAGGGCAGAGCAAGATGGCTGGTTGTTGAATTTTCTTCTCTTTCAATGCATTACAATTTTCTCCTCTTAGAGCCACCACCAGTACCAATTTAGCACCACAAAGAAAGTTCTTATTCTCAATGCAGGATGGAGAGATCAATAGCTAAAATGAGCAAGTGGCAAAGGGAAGCCTTGACATGTCCCAGTGTTAGTCAATGTCCCAGTGTTAGTCGTGTTAGTCCCAGTGTTATTCATACATGTCAGATTCGAAAAGATCCCATCGCACCTGCCTGGCCCTGCTCGCCTCTGACGGATGGCTTTCCTCATATTTCCTCAAACAAGCCTTTGCCTTCCTGCCTCCTCACAGTTTGCTATCTTCTGTGAGCTTAAATGTGCTAACTGGAAGAAGGGTCTACATTTCCAAACGACGGGTCCATTGATTATGATCCAGAAGAACCCCAAAAAGAAGTACCAGAAGTACCAGGAAGTTATAAAATGAGCAAACGGGGAGGATTAAATGTGATGATGCACATAGGGCTTGAAATGGCTCCCAATACACAGGAAACTCAGTAAATAGGGGTACTGAAGTTTGATAACTTGAAAACACACGCAATACACCATACCATGCCCCACTCAAAAAAGGCTGCTAAGAGTTAGTTACACTGTGTCATGACATCTTTCTTTCCCTGCAGCAACAGAGGAAGGAAGGTCAAGAGTAGGAGGAGGAAATAGGAAGTGTGGCTAGTTGCCTTCAAGAACATCTGCCTCCTTTCACATGACATCAGACTAACTAGATGGTGCCTGGCTACCATTACTGAATATGTTGCTAAAAGATTCTAAAGCAGAGTTCTAATGAAATGGAAGAAAATGTGAGACCGAATCTCAAATTTTCATGGAATGAAGAATTTTAGGAGGCATCAGGGCTGAAGGAACCCCTGAAAACTATAGTCCTGTGGTAGTTACATAATCTACTGTCAACTTAAGGAAGGGGTAGAGTCTAGTCCATCAGTCGGGCTGCAGCTTGATGACTTTATTTGGAGGCACAACGGATATCAATTGCTCACTGTAGGCCAGTCTCTCTCTCTCTCTCTCTCTCTCTCTCTCTCTCTCTCTCTCTCTCTCTCTGCTTTGTCTTCCTGCTGCCAAGACACATGGAGCTACTGCTGATGGAATGAAAGCCCTGAAGTTGGAGGAGCCACATAGAGGAGCCACACCAGCACTGAGAAGCTTCTACCACTTGCTCCACAAGACTTTCCACCAGCTTGCCTGTGATCTCCCTGCATTCAGCATCATTGTGTGTGTTGTACGAATCTGAAGAGGAATTTATAGACTTAGGGACTTGATCTGGACTGGGCTGGATGTTTCTGGAGAGCTGCTGCTGGATTTGAACCGCCAGCCCATTGGGTCGTAGTCCTGCACATAGCCACTACACCACTGGGGCTCAGCTTGGATGTTTCTTAATATACAATTACTCTTTAATATAAATCTCTTTCTTATACATACATGAGCATTTATGAACTTGTTTTCTCTAGTCAGCTCAGACTATCACAAGCCCTGAGAAAATCTTTAAACTTTGGGGCCCCGGTGGTGTAGTGGTTGTGCGCGGGACTGTGGCCCACTGGGATGGAGGTTCAATTCCAGCTCACAGGAGCAAAGGCTGGGCCTCCAGCTCCACAGGAGCATAGGCTGGGCCTCCACCACCAGAGGGCAGTGATGCCCCAAAAACCAAAAAAAAAACCAAAACTTTAAACTTCAAATCCAAATCCCTTGAAGTCTACTGAAAAGCAAACAACAGTTTACCTTAACTAGTAAAGAATGCCTGTCTTGACCATCAGGCTCCTTTAAGAAGTAGCCACATAGGGATCAAATTGTAAACAACTCAAAAAAATTGAGGGGTGGGGGTGGGAACAGTAGCTTCATGTAAGAGGGAAGGAACCACTCCGAACAGAAGGAGGAATATAGTGTCACAACTTGCAGGATGAATTCAGTATCACTGAACTGTACTTACAGAAACTCTTGAGTTGGTGTACACTTTTCTGGGAATAGTCTCAATAACAATAATAAAATAATATTTTCCAAAAAGAACCGAAATGGTAAAATGCTATGTATGTATAAACTCGTGTATAAACTGAGTTTTTTTGTTTTTTTAAAGCCAAGTTTTTAAGCACATTTTTAATGTAATTTTTGTGGTACAATTAGGTTGCCTTGGCTGATATTCGGGTTGGCTTATACTCAAGTATATACAGTACTTTGCCAGAATAAAATAAAAGTTTTCGACTGTCGAACAAACATGCCATCAATTGCAAAACAGATTCTAATTTCAGGGATATAGCCGGTACCTGAGTTCAGGATGATTCCGTCCGCAAGGGCACCTTGGGGCCTGTGTTTCTAACCACTCATTTGCCTCGTAGAGCCTTGTCACTGAACAGACTGCACTGGGTTACCTTGGTTCTCTTCCCGACTTTCAACATCACTCGAAAGAATTCACCACCATTTTCAGCACCCTCCCCCGAACTGGCTCTTTGTTCTCACCAATCTCTAAACGAGCTTTTGTAAAAGTTATTCAAAACCCCAAATAACAACCTGATACATAGTTACACTGTCGGTGCTGATTCAATGGCCTCGCCAAATCATGCTCCTCTCTGCGGTGATGTTGATCTGTTCCAAGCATTTTCTTTCCATACTGAGCTAAACCGTGCCATTTCATTTGGAATGAAACTTAAATTAGTTACTTTCACATCCAAACTCAGATTCATTTCCACCCCGCATAAAGCTCTCTAGATAGTCAAGTGGAAGCGCATTGACGGATCGTTGGGGTGATAGAATTGGGGATGACTTCAACGTCATTCGTCACTCGCCTGACAAATCAAACAGGGAGGTGTTGAGCAGTCTGGAATCTTTACTGGCTATCCATCATTAAGAGCGGTGGCCCTCAAGGCCACAGAGTCTCTGTGGGAACCTATGAACAATATATGACACATACACAGAAAAGATGAGCGCCATGAAAAGAAACAGGAGTGCACAATGCTTATGTATTGTATATTATCAACAAAACCCGCCAATGCGCATCTAAGAACTCCACCGTCTTTGGTGGTTTGGGTAAGAGACCACCCTGCAGAGTTTTAGGAAGTGTGGTTATATGAAGATCTTGGGTTGACTAAGAACACATTTATGTTGTTCATATTACATGTTAGTAAATATTTTCATGGTTATAGACAATTCCTAACTATTAAAAGCATGGTTACATGCTCCAAATATGACTCTGATGATAGTTGCACACATCTGTGAACAGACTTAAACCCAAGAAATCACCTATTTTAAATAGGTGAATTGTCTGGCATGTTAGTTTTATCTTGATATAGCTTAAAAAAATAAATGGTGGGGGGAGGAAATCTGACTAGGCTGTCTGTGATGTTTCTATTAAAACTGCCTATTTTAATAAGACCAGTGCTCAGGATTGCCTCGCCAAGAAAAAAATATTTGAATTTTCTAATTTGTGCAATTTGCTTAATCATTTTGTTGTTCAAGATCACAAATATTAAACAATCTTGAATTGCACACAGATATAATTAGTTCTTTTTAGTGAAAAAAAAATCCAAGTGATCTTTTCTCTAGCATCGCTTTGCATATACTCGGTGCGCATTTCCTCGGTGCAAAACATAAATGCAAAAACAAAGCATATTCACAAAAAGAAACCTTGTTTGGTGGCTAGAAGCTTAATTGAATTTGCGTGCATGTAACTTCCAGCTTTGAATTCAGCGATACTGCATCGCGTAACAGTCCAAATAGAATTAACATATTGTTTCTGAATCAAATTTCATGAGCAGAACTCTCCAACACTTGGAGGCAATGCTGGTTTTTCAAGGGAACGCCCACCCAGAAAGACAACACAGAAATACCTCTAGGAAGATTATTTTTGTAAAGCCCATTTGAAGGGGGGAGATAAGACAAACGATTATCAACAAGACTTAAGTCTAAACGTGAAAAGGTAAGAAGTACTTTAGGAAAGGAGCAAAATTATAAGAGACAGGAAAAGACATGAAAAGACCTATTCAAGGGCCAAAGGAGGGAAGAACAAGAGAATTGCCGATGGGAAGTCTACAGAGGAGGATGTCATTCTCATTCACTGCCATGGGGTCAACGCTGATGCATCCTGACTTTGTGTAGGTTTCGGATGAGGTAACTGTTTATGGGAGTAGAAATCTCAGTCTTTTCTCCAAGAACTGCTGGTAGTTTTGAACTGCTGACCATGCTGATCACAGCCACGTGTGTGACCACTACACCACCAGGATGTCATTAGGAGAAAGGGAAAAAAAAGACTAAGGGGTAAAGATACAGAGATTCTGAATAGATAAGCTTCATGTCTGATGACAGTTTATTCCACAGTCCACCGAACTGAATAAATCCAAAAGGTAATCACCAGAAGCAAATGGAGAGAGTATTTGGGGAGGAAAATCACTGTGAACACTGCTCTAATCACATTAATTGATGAGCCCGAACTCCTCAAATGCTCTCAACTGCCTATAGGCGGGGATATCTCAGCAAAAGTCTTTGAACCTATCTCACTGTGTTTCCTTGTGTAGTAATGGTGTGGCCTTAGATGTTGTATGTAAGACAACTAGATTCCAAACAGATTAGTAGTTATCTGACAGCCTAGGTAGCAATTAGAGGTTGAACAGGAGGCTGTAAGGATTTAAAACAAAGGAACTTGGTAAGCATGTAATCATGAAATCCCCAAACATCCCAGAAAATGATTAAAAGAATAAAATAAACACCTTTGGGCTACTTCCCCTAAAGAAAAATTCAGGACCATTAGATCTCTTTGACCACTTATCAGTATTATCAAGAGAAAGAAACAAAGCAAGATAAGATGTGCTTTTATTTTCTTCTATACTTCTATAGTCTAAATTTCCGACATTAGAAAACTTTAAAAAAAGAAAAGAATGTATTGTGTATCAAGTGAAGGTTTACCCATTCAAGAGCTCAAGAGCCCTCTCCTGCCTGGCCCTGCTTCCCTCAAATTTTCCTTTCTTTTAGGCTGGAGATGATCTTCCCCTTCACTCTAACTTTACCACAGGTCCACCCTCCAGCCTATTGCTTCCTCTTCTCTCTTTCTCCTTCCAACCCCAGGTAGCCATCACAATCTGTTTCTGTTCGTATGAAAACTACTTCTTGATTTTTTTTTAAGTAACAGGTCAATTACAATATTATTCTTTGGTAAATGATTAGAATATTGAAAAACTTGACAATGGATTGATATATTGAACAAGCACTATAAGAAATCTTTAAATTAACTGCAAGTCTTTTATGAAGAGGAGGGATAAGGCAAACCAAATCTCAAGAAAACTAGACTATAATTAGACTAGACTAGATTATTATTTTTAAATGAAAAACAGTAACAATAAAAGTCTCACTAACACTATCCAAAGTATATATATTCTGTCATTAGCTCTTTACCTGTTCTTCAACCACAATACTATGCATCACTATGAAGTCTAGAAATTCAACACCAGGTTTTCGTAAACTGTGTTAAAGTTAGAGTGTGTTTGGTAAACTGAATCTATAAAACTGCAATAGAACTTCAAAAAGATTTTCAACAATGATTCTTGTTCAGTCGAAGGATTTTTTTATTTGCCTTTTATTTTGAACTCAGCAATCCTCGTGATTTTGAATAATTAAAAAAAGAAAAAATCAAATTAATGTAATACCCTTCAGTGAGACAAAACTAAGTAAGGGCTTAAAATGTACTATGTAGTGTATATCACATCCACTTAGTGACATGATATAAATTACAGGTCAGAGTCCTGAGGAATCAGTGTTGTAATTGGGAAAAGTATGTTAATCTTCAACAATTCTATCCTTTCCCCCTCATATTAATATTGCTAAAAAGTAGTCCCTTATTGCTCATCTGGGACTTGATATAAGGATTGTGGGGCTGGGCATTTGTATGGAAGCAGACAGCCTCAACTTCCTTCTGCAAAGCAGCTGGTGGGTGTGGTTTGGACTATGATGACCTGCTGACATTCCGCTAGCAGTTCCTTGCCTACCCAACATCACCAGTGCTCCTCAGAAGTGTGCAAGAGTAAAGGGCAACTACAATAAAGAAAAAGATGTCACATTGAGGACCAAGGTGTGCCCCAGCCCTAAAGCCTTGTTCATTCCCTATGCATTTGAAAACTGGACAAAGAACAGGGAGGACCACAGAAGAAATGACGCATTTGAATAAAGGTGTTGTTGAAGAATATTGAAAGTATCAGAAAGGAAAGGAAGAAAGAAAGAAAAAAGGAAGGAAGGAAGGAAGGAAGGATCATAAGGAAAAACAAGCAAACCTGTCGCAAAAGAAGTACCGTCAAAATATCCCTTAGAAGCTACAAAGTCTAGACTTTGTTGAAGACATTTCGGACATGCTATCAGGAAAGACTAGTCTATGAGAATTAGCATCATGCTTGGTAGAGTAAAAGGTCAGTGTAAGATCGGAGGGCTCTGGATGAGCTAGAGGGACACTGTGGCTATAACGATGGGCTCCGACAGAATGACAAGGCTGAGAGTGGCATAGGACTGGGCAGCGTTTTGTTCTGTTGTACAGGATGAGCTATGAGTTGGTACCAGCTTGATGTCACCAAACATCAACACCATGGTAAATGCTATCATATAATCATGTAACTGTAGTAATAACAGACAATATGTTGTGAGTAGACACATAGGTTACTATTTATAATGAACGGTGAGGGAGGTCATATACACATATATATGTATAATTAAAGACATTATGCATATTTGTAAATGTTGCATGGCTATTCCTATACACAATAGGCCACTTAGAGGACCCAGTTACACAAACTCCTTCAACTTGGAGACTGCATTATTGGATTTGAAGGCTAAGGACAATAGTCTCTGGGGAATTAAAGTCAACTGACAAAATATAGCTCATAAAGATAACATTTTATATCCTAGACTGTGAAGTAATGACTGGAGTCTTAAAAGCATACAGGTGGCCATCTAAAACATAACTTTCTGTCTCTTTCTCCCTGGAGCAAAAGGGAATGAAGAAAACCAATGCCTCAAGGAAGCAAGCAGTCCAAAGTAATACTGATGCACAGGAACTCAAACTTGAGACTAGAAGAAATAGATGGTGCCTGACTACCACACCCACTCAAGACGACATGGTCCACAGTAGAAGAAACCAGGTAAAATGGGTAGAAGCACAACAAAATTAAATTGGAAACTCCAAACCAGACTTATTTGTGTGAAGGAGCCTGGAAGAACCCCAAAATCATTGCCCTAAGGAAACCTTTGAACTTGAAGCTCAGTCTATCTCTCAGCCTAACAATTAAAAAGACTAAAATAGAAACAATAGCACCATTAAGAATGTGTCCTCACCTGGGAAAGCATGGGGGAGGGGGGGCGCTCCTGGGAACAATCACTATAAGAAAACAAAAGGGCAACACTTGCCCAAAAGTAAAGATGAGAAATCAGAAAGAAGCAGAGACACAGGGAATCTAGTGAGGACATGGACGGAGTGCAGCCAAAGTCCCAGATTAATTCGTATACAAACTATTGGCTGGAAAGTGAATTTGCTGTGTAAACATTCACCTAAAGAGCAATAAAATATGCAGAAGACTATATAGCCATACACAGACAGGTAGCTAATATTAGGCTATTCCACTTAACATGTCTAAAATGCTTTAAAATACAGGTGGTAACTAATTCCTTTTCTGAAGGCTCTAAATTGAGGATGTAGAACACGATGAAAAAGGTAAGACTCAGCAGGAAAAGGCGGTTGGAGATTTGTACCGTGTGCTCCCATAATAGGTGTCAGAATCTAGACAGGAGGATGTAATCCTGGATGCAGATGCATTTTTCTCTGCTAAGTAGATCGCCTGTGAGGAGAATGGACTCAGTCTAATCAGTTTGAGTTTTAGAAAGATAAGATTAGATGCAGAGATCTCCACCATGTGTGTTTACAAGCTAAGGAAGATCCAGGGTTACTGATTAGAAAGGGATAGACCTGATTGAACCCAGATTTGAACTTAACTTTTTCTTTTCCTCTTTGGAATAACAATAGGATTCAGTTCTTTTGGGCTAGTTGTGGTATTTGTGCTATGGTAGCATTAGGTAACTAGACACAGGCCAAAGCAAAAAGGGTAGGATAGCATAAGTGGTGGTTTGCTGCACCTTCAATGACCATACTCCTGAATCCCTCTCACGCAGCCCCTTCCTTGGCTCTGAGTCGTTTGTTTCGGACATTCATGATCTCTCTGACCCCATCTGTTTACAGGTCACCCTTTTAAATGCCACCATATAATTTTTTTACTTAGAAACAGGTGTCATTTTCCCAAAAAACAACAATAAAACTATGAAAGCTGTCTAGTGGTTGCATGCTCAAGGCAAAACTCCTGCGCACGACATGAGAGGATCTTCCTAATTCAAACCTTCCCTCTGACCCAACTCTCATAGTTCTCAACGACATTACTCAGGCTTGTCGTTTACTTGGTCAAATGCTGCACTCACAGGATTTTATACCTCAGGTCACATGTTCCTTAGTAAGACATATATTTTCTTACTACCTCTCTCATAATCTTATTCATCTTCCATGATGCAGTTTAAATGCCACCTCCCTATTCATTGCATTTTTCTATATATTTGCATAGCATTTTACTCATACATTAACTATAGCATTGTAATATTCTGCTTTAAATTAAAAGCTAATTCTAAAGAAGTCAATCTCTACTGCTGTACTATAATCAAAGGACACCTCTAAGTGACATGTTGACATTTATTTGCTTATATGTATTTTTCCTTTTTACTAAACCATACATCCTTGATCCATAGCTGCTTTTTAAACTGTTCCTTAAGAAAATGCTAAATATCAGGATGGAGAAATGGAGAGGGAGAGCCAACTTCAGGGATCTACACGTAGCCTCCTCTCTGGGGCATGGACAACAGGGAAGTGAGTTTTGGGACACATTGTACAGTGTATAGGATGAAAAAATAATTTGTAAATTACTAAGGGTTCAAGGGGAAGGGGGGGAGGAAGGGTAATATAGGGAGCTGATAATGGGGGCCTGGAGGGAGGGAGAATATTTTGAGAGTGATGATGGCAATGGGTGTGTAAAAGTGGCCTGAATACAACTGATGTTGTTAGGGATTGTGATGGGAGTTGTAGGGGCCCCCCAATAAAATGATTAATTTTTTTAAAAAGGGGGGAAAGGGAAAGGGGAGGGTTTTTTTTTTTAAAGGAGCTGGTATCAAGGGCTCAAGTGGAAAATATTGGGAAATGTATGTGGAAATATGTGTGCAAATGTGCTTGCTACAAATGATGTACTGAATGTTGTAGTAGCTGTAAGAGCCCCCAATAAAATTTAAAAAAAGAAAAAAAATAAAGTAAAAAAAAAAAAAGCTAAATATGAGGGGGTACTATCCCTAAACAGGATTTTTCCCCCCAAATCTAAGTATTTAACTTTTTTTTTTTTTTAACAAAACAACCTTATCACCTTCAAAGTTCTCACCATTATACTTAACACAGTTGTCGAATTGGAAATTCCATTCTTAGAAACATTTTTCAAACTCATTTGTTTGGATGGCTGACAGAACCTCCCTTGTTATTTTCTTCACCTCTTCTATAGCTTCAAATCGCTGTCCTTTCATGGCCCTCTTCATTCACGGAAACAAAACGAAGTCCCATGGAGTGAGGTCAGGTGAGTAAGGTGCTTAGGGGCAAGAGAGACATGCTGGGTTTTGGGGGTTCTTTTTTGCCAAAAACTGGAGCACTGAGATGGCTGCATGAGCAGGTGTATTGTCATGGTTGCAAAATCAGTCCCCCATATGCCACAAATCAGGCCATTTTTGTCACACATTATTATACCATCTTTTCAAAATCTCTAAATAGAGATTAACAGTTTGACCTGGTGGAATGAGCACCAAATGTACTATGAGTTGACATTTTCATCCATTTGGGAAGTTGACAGATATCCAGAATGAGGTTTATCCAGAATCAACATTTAACCTTTTTTGAAACAAGAAAACCGCTTGTATTGTACACTTGATTTTCCCCCCATTGTGTTGTCCTTGTAAGCTGTGTTCAACCTCACAACAGTCTCTGTGGTATTTTTTCCCAAACAGGAAACAAAATTTCACAACTGCACATTGTTCTCTTAAATTGGTCATGAAACACAAAAAAGTTTGAGCCAACCTGCTTTTATGAAAAAATTCACTTTGACCAGACAGAACCTTCCTAGGCAACGCCTCTGAGTGCACTAACTCAAAGTGAATTGCTTGGTGCTCACCTACCTGGAAAAATTCATACTACGAAAACTCAGCCCAGTGTAATTTCGTTTTTTTTTTGGGGGGGGGGGGCGCTCATATTTCTGTTGGGTAGCACACAATCAGTTCTGAATCAAGGTAACCTCATGTGACAGAGAGAACTGCTTCATAGGGCTTTCTTGGCTATATTTATAAAAGCAGAAACCCAAGTCTTTCTCCCATAGCACTATCTAGTAGATTTGAATCACCAACCTTTTTGTTAGAAATCAAACACTACATCCTTACCCATGGCTTTTAAACATACAATTAGAATAAATATTATATTATAATATAATGTATCTTAGAGATGTCAGAAATTGAAGGCGGATTATGAAAAAGACATACAACTAGGAATATCATTGCTAATGATTGGATCTTAACTGAAAGCAAAGAATACCAGAAAGATGGTTATTTGCATTTTGTTGACTATGCAAAGGATTTAGATTGTGTGGTTCATAACAAACGACGAATAACACTGAGAAGAAAAGAAATTTCAGACCACTTCAATGTGCTCATGCAGAACCTATACCAGAAGTCTTTTGAACAGAATGTGGGAATAGTGACTGGTCTAAACATAGGAAAGCTGTCAGAGTTGTATTGAGTTATATCCCTCACGCTTATTAATTCTGTAAGCTGAGAAAATATCTGGGATATATAAATAGAAATGACTCCTCGGGATTAAAGGAAGGCTCATTAATAGCCCCACAGAAGGCAGGTGATACAACCTTGCTTGCTGATGGTCAGGAGAACTTCAAACACTTGCTGATGAAAATCAAAGGCTTACAGTTTTTTAAAACGATCACATTGCAAGGTAAAGAAAACAAAAATCCTGACAGGTAGAGCAATCAATCATATGATGATAAATAGGGAAAGATCTGAAATTATCCAGGTTCGTTTTACAAGGCTGAACAATCAATGCTCATGGAAGTAGCACCAAGAAGTCAAATGACACATTGCACTGGGAAAATCTACTGCCAAAGACCTTTATCTGGTTTCCAATGGTTCCTGTGTTTTCGCTTTGTTTTGTTTTATTGGGGTACGTCTCATTTTGTTTTATTGGGGTATTTTTCATTGTGGGTAAACCTCTTAAATTTCGGTTATATGTTTTTCAGTATATGAAACCCAGTATTGATTAACCTATTGATACAGCATGTAGAGTAGGGTTCTGGGGGAGGGGGGGTAGAGGGGGAAGGTCATGAGTAAAGGGAAGCTGAAATCAAGAAGTTCAGGAAGGAAGAGAATGTCTAGACACTGATGATGGTAGCAGTTGTACAATACTGCTTGATGTGATTGAATTATGGAATGATGTGATATCTGTGGCAGTCGTGTACTCTGGTGCCAATTTGATTAAGAGTGTAGGGGGGTGGAGTCTAGTCTATCAACCTGGAAATAGCCAATGAGATCTCTGTGTGGGTCTGGCTTTCTCCTCCGAGAATTCTGGGAAATCTCGTTATATTTCCCCCAAGGGTAAGAGAGACTTACAACTGAGTTCTCAGGAGATGCTCTACAAAGGAAGATGGCAGCATGCTGATGACCCTGAATCCTGGAGGAGCCGGAGGAGAAGCCACATGCGCTTACCCTGATGAAACCAGACCTCTGGGGCCAGAGAAGCCACGTAGAAACTCCTGCCAGTGCTGAGATGCTTGAGAAGCTACAGAGAGGCCCCTGCCAGTGCTAAGGTGCTTCTACCACCACTCGATACACAAGACTTTGCACCCTGTAATTGTCCTGGTGTTGTTGCAAGTGCTTTGTGAGTTTGAAGAGGGCTTATGGATTGGCAGCAGACATATGGGCTAATATTGAACTTATGACCTTGCACTGGACTAGGTTGGGATGCTTTCTCAATGTTCCATTCCTCTTGTATATAAACCTCTCCCTTATATACATATGTGTCTTTGTGAATTTGTTTTTCTAGTCTATCCGGATTCACACAGTATCTGTATTAGCTCCCAATAAAATGGTTTTGAACCCCTTCCCCACCCCCCAAAAAAAGAGCAGAAAATACTAGGGAAAAATTAAAGGGCAAAGAATATCATTTTAGGACGATGGTTTGTCTAGCCTATGTCATGGTCATTCCAATCTCCTCATATGCATGCAAAAGCTGAATAATGAGTAAAGAGGACAAGAGAATGTATGCCTTTGAATTATTATGGTGGTGAGGAATATTAAATATACTGAGATCTTCCAAAAGAATGGACAAGTATGCCTGGGAGGAAAATACCTGAGCTTTCCCTTGGAAGCAAGAATGGTAAGACTTGGTCTCATGGAATATGTACATGTCATCATGAGGAACCAGTCCCATCCTTGGGAAAGTAGAGGGTGAGCCCAAAAGAGGAAAGACCATCCATGAGATAGATTGATGAAATGACAATGGTAGGGTCAGTGTGGAAATAGACCATTCTTTGTCCTGTTTTCTAAGGGGCTACTGTGAGTCAAAACTAACATGATGGCACCAAATAACACATGCAATGTTCCAGTCACTGAAGAAAGAGAAATTACCATCGTCTTTGAGGATTGGCAGAACACTACAATTATCCTTTGCGCTCCTTCCCATCTGAAGCCCTCTGCACTCTCCAGAGATAATCACTATTCCTTCTTATTCCCTTGCCTAAAAAAATAAGATAAATCTTATCCAACATGCGTACATTCTTAAAAATATACACCACTTGGTTTTAGATGCTTCTTATTTGTATTTATTATTTTGCAACCTGTTTGTTTTTGTGGATTTGCTCTGTATTAGACAGATAGATTCATATATGTTGAGGGAGGCGGCTGTAGTACATTCAATTTTCCTGTCTAAAAAAACCTCTACCAAATGTGTTCTGGAAGACATTTCGATAGTAACGTCATGTGACACTGCAAGATTTTGTAAATGACCTAAATGTTCATTATCAGAAGCTATATAAATTAATCATGTTATTTTCTATATTAGCACCTAAAACTGTGTTTTCCAAGGAGCTCTGGTAGCACAAATATTAAAGCACTTGGCTGCTAACCAAAAGGTCAGACTTTCAAATCAACATCTTGAAAGACCTGAGGTTGGATCCTATGAAGATTTCATCCCAGGAAACTGCATGAGGCAGTTCATTGAATAATAACATTTTGTCTGATGCATACTAAAAACAGACGTACAAACAAAAACATAACTGTTGAATGGATTCTGATTTATGGCGATCTCATGTGTTTCAGGGTCCAACTATGCTCCTTAAGGTTTTCAATGTCTGTGACCTTTCTTCAATGAACGGCCTTTTTTTCAAAACACCTGTAGGTGGACCAGGGATGATGTGCTCAACTGCTAACCAAAATATCAATGATTTGAACCCACTAGCTATTTTGCAGCAGAAAAGTTATGGCAATAAGCTTCTGTAAAAAATTATAGCCTTGGAAACTCTTGAGGAAGTTCTACTCTGTCTTATAAGGGGATTTTACTTGACATCAACAAGTTCCCTGTCTACATATCTCAAGTACTAATTTAATCCAGTGATCATTTTACTCTATTGGGCAATGATTGGTTTCTCATTACCCCACCATTTGGTTTGAACACTAAATACCCATTTTAAGGCACTGAAACTACCCTGCTTTAATATATTTGATGTCGGTTCATCAGTTGAACCCATCCTCCCTAGAACAATCACTACCACCCTAGCAGGTTATTAGTCTATTTTTCATTCTCCTGAAATAGAAAAAATTCCTCAGAATAACAGTCCTGGTGAGGATTTAAGGGAAGACAAATGGCACCCAACCAAATGAGTATGTGTTTCACTTGCAGCTCTAGCCAACTCCTTTCAAGAGAACTGGTATAGAGAATCATGAAAGTGAAACACATCCAAAGTAAAGGGAAGGCTGTCATGTACAGACAAGTGTTTCCATGAAATTGAACATTATTCACAGAAGTTCACCTCACTCTGACTTCACCATTTTAACACGAGCACAATGTAGCTCAAGCTATTTGGCCAAAAAAAGTGATTACTCTGATACAAAAGACACATGGATCGTGTGTTTTTCTTAGCTCTATGCTTCCATACTTCAATATTGCTCCTCTTCCTACCCAACACTCCACTACATTCACTCCCTCTTCTTTATTACTCTCTCTCTCTCTCTCTCTCTCTCATCAGTCTTTATTCTTTATTCTTGCTTTTCTCTGAACACTTCATTTGTTTTCCCAAGTGAAGCTATCATTTCATTGAGAATAATTCACTCTTTTTCGATCTGAATCTCGTTGTCCATTGCCATCAAATCATTTCTGAGCAGCCCCACATGCAACAGAAAGAAAGACTGTGCAGTCTCTACCATCCTAACAATGTTGTCATGTGTGAGCCACTGCTGTAGTCATTGTTGCAAACCATCTCATGTGAGGATCTCCCTGTTCTTTTCTGACCCTCTACTTTACAAAGCCTGATGACTTTTTCCAGAGACAGAATCCTTCTGAAAAAATGCCCAAAGTACATGTGCAAAGTCTCAACATCCTTGCTTCTAAGAGGCACCCTGACTGTGCTTTTTCCAAGACAAATTTGTTTGTTCTCTGGCAGTCCATATTCTTTGCCAACACCATAGTTCAAATGCCTGAATTCTTCTTTGGCCTCCCTGATTTCATATGCAAAGGAGGTTACTGAGAAGACCATGCCATGAGTTTGATGTGCTCTAGTTCTTCCTGTGACATCTTTGCTGTTTAATAATTTAGAGAGCAATTTGGCAGAAGATTTTTCAATGTAATATATAGATTGACTTCTTGAATATTGCTTCCAAGAACATTGTGCATCTAAACAAGATTAAATTCTTGACAACTTCAATCTTTTATCAGTTTATTGGTCGAGCTGTAAAGTTTTTGGTTTTCTTCGCAATGAGTAGCAATCCATATTGAGGGTTATAGGCTTTCATTTTCCTTAGTAAGGGCTTCAATGCCTCTTCACTTTCAGCAAGCAAAACTGTGTCATCTGCTTATCATGGATTTTAATGTCTTCCTTCAACCCTGATGCTGTGCTCATTCTTCCTCAAATGGTTCAATTTCTCAGATATGCTCAGTATACACATTGAGTAGATACAGTGAAAGGATACAACTCTGACACATACCTGTTGTGGTTTTAAACCATGCCATATCTGGGTGCTCTATTTAAATTATTTGCAGGTCCTGCAGGAACATGATGAAGTATTCTGGGCTTCCCATTCTGCACAATGTTATCCATAATTTGTTTAGATTCACAAAGCCAAATTCCTTTGTACAGGCAACCAAACAGATAAAAGCATTTCTATTTTTCTGTTTTACTTTTGTTTGTTTGTTTGTTTGTTTGGGCATCACTGCCCTCTGGTAGGAGTGGGAGGCCCAGCCTTGCTCCTGGAGAGCGGCTGCTGGATTTGAACTGCCAAGCTAGTGGGCCACAGTCCCACACTCAACCACTACACCACCGGGGCTCAGCCCCAAAAGCATTTCTGGTAGTCTGTTTTCAGCTGAGATCCATCCAACTTCAGCTATAGTAGTCCAAGTTCTAGAGCCTCTTCTGAACCCACCTGGAGTTTCTGGCAGTTTTGTCAATGTGCTGTTGCCACCATTTAAAAATTATCTCCTGAAAAGTTTTACTCACATTGGATATTTATAGTATTGTTGGGTAATTTCTGCTTTTTTTGTGGCTTTCTTTCATCACCTTTTATTGGTGATGAGTAGAAATAGGAATCTCTTTCAATTGGTTGGCTTGGGAGCTGTCTCCCAAATGTCTTGGCATAGATTGCTTCTAGGACGGCCATACATAACATTTCAATGGGCTTTCTGTCAATTCCCGGTACTTTGTTTTTCACCCCTGCACAACTTTTGTGCCAGATATGCTGCTTCTATACTTGAGAAAGCTCAAAACCCTTTTCCAAACAAAATTGTTCTGTCATATTAATAATACCTCCTACCTTTACAATATTATTACTGTCACATAGAGGTAAAATATGGAGAAAAATAATCGAAAAATGATTGCAGGAAATGACAAATTCAAGCCAAAGTGAGAAGATGTGGCTCATAGGGTATCATTATGGATATCTGATGGATGGATCTTGGCTGAAATCAGAGAATACCAAAGAGAAGGTTACTTGTGCTTTATTGATTGTGCAAAGGTATTTGGCTGTGTGGGTTATAAAAAGCCATGAATAACATTGTGAAGAAAGAATTTTTGGAATACGTCATGTGTCCATGGACAGAGCAAGAACAAGAAGAAAAACAGGATGAGGAAATACCGTATCATTTAAAATCAGGAAAGGTATGTGTTATGGTTGTGTCCTTTCACCACCTTTATTCGATCTATATGCTGACAAACCCTCTAGGAAGCTGACCCACACATAGAATAATGAACACAGCACCAGGATTGGAGAGAGACTCGTTAACAACCTGTGATACATAGATGACGTAGCGTTGTCTGCTGAAAGTAAAGTGATGTAGAAGTGCTTACTATGAAAATGAATGATGATAGCCTTCGACATGACTTACTACTCATTGTAAAGGAAACAAAAGGCTGTACAACTGGACCACTAGCAGGAGAAAAGACAGCAGATGCCAAGAATGTCATTTTATTTCAATCTATAATCAAGACTCATGGAAACAGTAGTCAGGAGTGACCAACCACATTTCACTAGGCAAATACACTCCCAAAACATCTCTTTAATGTGTCAAAAAGCAAAAATTACAACCTCGAGACTAAGGTGTACCTGACCCAAGCCATGATATTTTCAAATGTCTCATTTGCATGGAAAAGATAGTGAAGAAAGAAGACTGGAAAAGAATGAATGCACATGAACTATGGTGCTGGCAAATAATACCAAATATATATCGTGGGGTTTGAGAAGAATTAACAAACCTGTGTTGAAAAAGAATAGAGCCAGAAGGCTTTCTTAGTCATTTTGAAAGCTCGCAGCTCTTGCCTTATTTTGTCTTTGCAAAGTGATATTTTAGGAAGAAAGGGTGAGAAGGAAAGTTAAATCAAAAGCATTGACAAGCTAAAAATGCGTTCTGAAAAAAAAATGCCTTCTCTGAATATACCTTCTCAAGAAAAATGAGACGTTATAACCCCAAACCTTTTAAAAGTCTGGTGAGGTCAAAATGGAAAGCTGAAGATAATTGTCTGGTTGGGAATTGTTCCAGCAATTGGTCAGCTTTGTTTATATCAGAAGTTTTGCTCGGAAATACTTTCAGGGAAAAGGATTTGCTAACATAGACATATCTTGCAGCATCCCCAACTCAATGGCAAGATCCAAATGATGCAAAGTAATAAATCTGACTTCGTGTTCCTTTTTTAATTACTATCCGGGGAGATTTAAGCAAATGGCTTAATTTTTCATTGCTTACCATCCTTCGCCTCATTATATCATTTAACTTGTAAGAACACGCGATTCCAGAACGGTGGGACAAGAAGGAGTTGGTGGTCTTTAAGTTCCACCTAATGCTCAATACCTCTGTGATGAAAAATCACCATGGCGTGATTCTATTCCTCCATGCCTTTTCATCTGAACATGCCATATGGCTTTAGGTTCAGTGACAAGGTGGAACAGTCATGCGTCTGTTTACAGGGGAGCCAGAGGAGCGGGGAGGAAAGGAGAAACAGGCCCTGTGTGTTCATGTTGACTAATAAAGAGAAAGCAGGGGCACAGCATCTTGGACCAAGATTTAACCTTAACAGCTGCAAAGCTAATCATCTTTGTTTTACTATATTTCTGGAAATATCCATAAAGCACAAACCACAGTAGCTTTGAATACATGATAATGTCTCTCATGGGTTTACTTCCTGTATGATATGTTAAATAAGTGTCAAAAAAAACTATGGTTTCAGATCTTGACAGAAATTTGGATTTTATGTGAACTGTAAAAGAGTCAAGGGATATATTGGTAGACATGAAGCTTGTATAAAGCTACAAACCACTAGATTGCCACATAGTTCCTGCTCCTGGCGGTGTGCTAAGGAAAATAAAAATGGTTAAAGCCCTCTTTTAAAAGAGGGGCATTTTCAGGAGCATAATAACTAAACCTTTTTCTCCCCTTAGTTATACATTTAATAAATAAGGGTTATAAATCTGGATGCCAAATATCTGGTGCTTGGGGAGACCAATGTTCACAGACTATATTGTATATACTTGAGTATAAGTCGAGTTTTTCAGCACACTTTTAATGCTGTTTTGGGGGTAAAATTAGGTGCTCGGCTGATATTCGGGTTGGCTTATACTCAAATATATACTACAATTCTTCTAGTTCTGCCTCACCTCTAATTCCAGCTATGCCTATGTAAGGGACTTGCTACTTTGAAGCAAAGTGACTTTGAAGGTGAGAAAGCACCACCACCCCTGGTCCTAGGCAGTTGAAGGGAAGGCCTAGCAGCCTACTGGTTCCTTATGTCATATTTGAAATACTCCCTCTCATTCAGCCGTCCCCCACCAGACCATTCTCCTCAGCTATCTGTGCCTTCCCCCAGTTTTATGAGAAATTTGCTCGTTTTTCACAGCTGTCTCTGCCTGTCAGCATTTCTATCCCACCAAGCTCTCCCATCCACCCTAAGACAACGGGAGCCATGTGGCTGATGCTCCACGCTTGTTGGGTGATTGTGAAAGATCCCTTTCCATCTGGGAAAGAAAAGTCGTTATCGTATGACTGGGAAGAGAAGCCTGGGTGTACTGCTCTAGTCTGTGACCTCATCTAAGTCTGGGAGCTAGAGCGCTTTGCCTGTGACCACATCTGGTATGACCTGGCTGGGCAGCCCGCAAACCACTTAGTTCAACTGAAGGACTTGTGACCCGCCTGCTTACCACAGGACACAGACTTCCTGGGCTCTCCAACTATGGGCGGCCATAATCCAAGAATGTCTTTTGAATTAAAATAACAGAGATCAAAGACCCAAACAGAAGGATAATGGCAGAATATTAAATGCATCACTCCTGGAAAGAGTTCCATTGGTGACTCATTTGCCCAAATAGCCACAGGAGACATCAGGCTTCAATGGAATGGTTGCTGTTAGGCAACAGGCAGGAGAATGGCCTGCATTGCGGCTTTCATGTCTTCACTGCTTGCTCTCCATTCCAAGTGAAAATGGAATTTCTGAATATCCATGATGATTTAACTCCCTCCCACCTTTCATCGGCTCTTTCACTGATAGCATGTAGCATTCATTCCAAACTCTCGGGAATATACGCATACGTGAAAAGGCTAACCGCTCCTGCACCACAACGAATGAAAACCCAAACTTCACGAGCTACCTGACAGTTTATGTTGACAGCGGGGCCTCCTGCTCCGCTGAGCCCGAGTTGGTTCCAGTTGACATCTACCAGCTGCTGTCACAGGAACCTTGGAACACATTTCTGTGCATGCTCAACCTCCCCTCAGAATGGCTCCCCTGTGCGCACCACATCCCACAAGCTTACCTAGTGCAGTAGTGACATCTTCTCATGTCAGCTTGATAGATAAGTGTAGGGGTGGAGTCTGGCCTGACAATCACGCCAGAATCTGATGATGCCTCCTTGTGTGTGTAGCATTCTCATGAGGATTCTGGGAACTTCCCCTCTTTCTCCCTGGAGGCTGGCCACACACACACTCTCTCTCTCTGCCTCACCTTTTCACCTTCCTGTTGACAAGCCATGGGGCGCCATGCTGAGACCTGATTGAGTCATGCAAAGGAGATCTGAGCCAGCTCTGTGATGCTTCCGTGGACATTGAATCCACAAGACTTTTCACCCAGCAATCTGTGATTGTCCTGCATTGTGCATCATTGCATGTGGCTGCACAAGTCTACGAGAGTTTTATGGACTAGTATTGGGCTTATGACCTAGTATAGACTTACGGACTTGATACGGACTAGACTGGGATGTTTTCTTGATATAACAATTGCTTCTTGGTATAAAGCTTTTTCTTACACATATATAAGTGCCTCTGGATTTTTTTTCTCTAGTCAACCTGTCCTAACACATCTAGGTTATCAGTCATGGCACGCTATGGTCCCCACTTACCCATCTAGATGTGAGAGCCTCTTTCTCCTCTAAACTTTTTCACCTCTGTGTCTTCACCCAGGCTGTTCCTTTCACCGGAAATCATCTCTATCCAACAACTGACATATCAATCCTCTTTCGAGATCTAAACTCATTTTTGAAAGAAAGAATGGCTGAAATCTTTTACTTGATAAAAATGATTCAGAATTTGCATTATTTTGAAGAAGGATATCACCCAAGAAAGGGGTGAGAATAGTTCAAAGGCAAATAGGTAATACCAACACAGAGATAGACAAACAAAGCAAAGGTTATTGACTTTGAGGTCAGATCTCTTTGTACCATGGCTGCAGCGTGTTTTTTTTTTTAAGTGTGATTTTTGAATAGGTTATTAACCTTTCTGAAATTGAGTTTTCTCACCTATATAGCAGGTATAATGAATGATACCTAAGTCACAAGTCAGGAGCCCTGGCGGCACAGGAGTTCCACGTGGCGCTGTTACGTGCAAGATCAGCGGTTTAAAAACAACTGCCAACCCACGAGAGAAGGACGAGTCTTTCTCCTTCCCTAAGCAGTCAGTCTTGGAAACCCACACGTGCAGTCCCGCCCTGTCCTATGGGGTTATTACCACGCAGAACTGACTCACTGGCAGGACGTTTGGTTTGATGTTTTAAAGTCACAGGTAAAGATAATCGATGCAGAACATATCTGCCTCACTTTCCATCTAGCAATTCGGTTCTGTCCAAGTTTTTTTTTTTGGGGGGGGGGTATAAGTTTTGGGGGACTCAGATATTTCTCCTTTGCTCTTAGTATTGGCCATTGAGGCTTACCTGGTGGACATTGTCTCACAAATTGTTAGGAGGAAAGACCCCTACTTCCTGCCCATGAGAGTAGGAGAGAAGCATTAATAATATATTGCATCACAAGACTGGGAGGCTGCCAGATTTCAGGGATTGTTACTACACCACATGAAAGCAACCTGTAAAGCGTATGTAATCTTCACAGATTCCTTATGAAGACACTGTTATCCTGGGAGTAATATTTAATCTGATTTTTCCTAGATAGTTAAACTACTTCGTCAAAAATATAAGTACTTGTGACTTTTCTATGACGAGCCAGGAAGGAAGCCAAATAAAATCAGCTTGCCACCTTCATCATTTAAACTAGGAAACCGAGAGTTTTACCTCAAGAGGAAATGAAACACATGAAGACTGGCATCATACTGAGCATATGACTGTCCTCTCGTCCTTCAATGCCTCTTCCTCCCCACTATCAGGATCCCAATTCTACTGACAAACCCGGCTAAACCAGAGGATGTGCACTGGCACAGATAGGAGCCGCAGACATAAGGAATCCAGGACAGCTGATCCCTTCAGGACTGGGGTGAGAGTGGAGATACTGGGAGGGTGGAAGGGGTTGAGAGGGGGAACCAATGATAAGGATCTACGTATAAGCTCCTCCCTGGGGGACGACTTCCGGGAAGTGGGTGAAGGGAGACATTGGACTGTGTAAGATACAACAAAGTATTAATAAATTATAAGTTATCAAGGGTTTATGAGGGAAGGGGGAGTGGGGAGGGAGGGGAAAAAATGAGGAGCCAATTGCCAAGGGTTTAAATAGAAAGCAAATGTTAAGAGAATGATGAGGGCAACAGATGTACCTATGTGCTCGACACACAATGGATTTATGTTTGGAGTGTGAGAAGAGTCGTATGAGCCCCCAATAAAAGAATTTAAAATAAATTAATCAATTAATAAATAATAAATAAATGTAAAAGATTGGCATCATAGGCATTAGTGAACTGAAGTGGACTGGTATTGGCCATTTTGAGTTTGAAAATCATATGGCTCGTTATGCTGGAAATGACTGATTCAAGAGGAATGGTAGCACATTTGTGGTTGAAAGAACATATTGCAGGACGTTGCTTTTTGTAATAGGATAACATCTGTATGTCTATAAGGAAGTCTACTTTATACAACTATTATTGAAATTTACACATGGACTATTAAAGCAAGTGGTGAAGAAATTGAAGAATTATTCTACCAACTTCCTCAGTCTGAAATTGATCAAAAATGCAATCAAAATACATTGAGAGTCACTGGTGTTTGGCATTGGAAATTGGAAAAGATGGCTGTCATGAGAGAAAGGAAATTGAAGATTGTATGGTACAATTTTGCAAAATTAATGGTTTTTCATAGCAATTACCTGTTTTCAACAGCATAAACAGTGACCACACACATGGATTTTGCCAGATGGAATACACAAAATCAAGGGGACCGATCGCTGTAGAAACCGACAATGGCAAAGCTCATTATCAACAGTTAAAACAAGGTTAGGGGCTGAAAGTAGAAGAGACCATCACTTGTTCACACGCAAATTGAGTTTATAGCTGAATAAAATTAAAACAAATTTACAAAAGCCAAAGAGTTAGTATATCCACTGAAGGTATGAGTGAAAATCAAGGGTCCAGGAACTAATGGACAATAAAGTATAATGC